>JASDQU010436693.1:52440-66695 GCA_032191745.1 Picea mariana
TAGTCTTCTAGTATAAATGCATCTATGTGATATATCTTCTTATTTATGTTAATGTGGACTGTATGTATAAGAATTCATCGATATCTAATGCTCTATTGCATGTATTTTCAATTGTCTTTCTATTGTAATCACCTTGGGATTCATCCTTGATGGATGACCTAAGGGGTTATTTGTTTCCTATGTAATATTTAGTCTACAACGATATTTAATTGGCCTAGAGTGTTTTTTATCTTTCCTTTGATCAATCACTTTTCAATTCACCAAGTATCTAGTAAACCTTCATTGATTTTTGACCTTTCAGTGACTCCATTTCCCAATGGAATTTCTATCCACATTGCCACCAAATCTATGAATTTAATCTTTCCTTAAGGATATAGCCTTTTGACAAAATTCCAAATCAATCCTTTTAGTTATTGATTTGAAGAGAGACAGCCCCCTCAGGGTTCGAAGGGCTAGCTTCCAGCCTCAAGTTGGTTTGTGGTTACCTTGGTGATTTTCTTTCCTCAGCCAAAAGAAATTTACAGAGTGATAACAAGACCATATTTCTCCTCGTTTGCACATTCATCGGTGTAAAGTCAATATTTAGACTTAGGTGATAGAGGGGGGGATGTTTTATTCTCGAAAACTCGATAAATAAACTTTTACAAGGGGTAGGTGAATATCCAAAGTCAATTATAAATGGGGGAATGTTTAGTTAATCTTGTCTCGGTCATAGAGTAGATAAGATAACCTTGATACAGTAAATGATGGGTTTACCTTTGGTGGTTTATGGGCCCATGGTATTGGGTAACCCATGGTATTTTCCTATGGGATTATATGTGATGAAGCTTATTTAAAGGCTTGAATAAATCCATTGTAAAATGACTCAAGTGGCCCGGTGTTTGGCCAGCTTGGATAAGGTAAATAAATAAATATATCTTGATTGTTAGTTAAGGGTTTCCAAGGTAAACATTGGATTTATTTGCTTCTTATTATTTCTGCATGCATGAAATTTGTGTTATCTTTTATATTTCCCTATCCAATAATTGACAATTAGCTCATGCATGCATTCATAAATATCAAACGGTAACTAAAGTTTCTCCTAATTCTTATTTCCATGTATTTTTATTCGCTTTCTAATCTATGGAAGCCCCACCCCATCCTTCAGAGGTGAAGGAATTAAACCTTTGATCAAGGAAAACCTAGATAATATTTCTTTTTATTTCTTTTCTATTGTGGTTGGAATATGTTTTTTTTCATACTAGGAAAGTCCCTTGACAATCCATCCTTGAAATTGAATCGGAAAAGCCAACTATGTAGGCTCTAAGAAGTTCCCATTTAGAGTTTTTTTTTTTAATATTTTGTACCACTAATAGAAATATTATGCTTAGTTGCGATGAGGAAAAATTAGATGAACTTGTCTTTCTATTTCTTTTCTATGGTTACAACTCATGCTATTTTTTACCATCCTTATTTTGATTATTCTTGAAGTCTTTTTAATACATACATACATAAATGTATACATATATCGATACATATAGATATTTGGGAATATGTTTTTGTATTTTTATTATAGGAAATCAAAGACTTCGTATATTCAATACCTATGCATCATATTGTATCTCTATGAGTAGTTTAGTCAACCCTTCGTCTACTTGGTGGTTGACCTCAACTAGTAGTATAGATTTGGGTCACTAAACTTGGAATTATATAAACCACCTTAATTTGTATATGGTTATTTAACCATTGATTAAAAATGACTATAGTTATAGTTTAAAATGTGAATGGTCAACTTTGAGATCTATGGTTAGTTTACATAATATGTTAATAGAGAAGTAAGAATAGTCATAAACGAGAAAATTCCTTGTATCCTCCTATTTTAGTTAATATTCTCAATACTTAATTATTTTATTGTATACATAAACAAAACAATAAGCATGGAATTAAGTTTAATGGAACAAAACAAGAAGCCTTGAATTAAGTTTAATGAAACTTGTGTAATTCTTTCTTAGCACTATTGCTATTTCATTATTATATTTTAGTATTTCACACATTCACATGGAAGGGATGAGCATAAGGGATATCTAACACTTCTTGCACAAATGTTATCTAAGTTCATAATGTACCTAAAAAAAAGGAGAGCATACCACATCGTAATAGGAACCACCAAAAGTGCTTAATATTGTTAGTTTGTAGATGATACGTATAATAAAAATAATCTTAAAGACAAAAAATATGTAAAATTATAGGAGGATCAATCATACAATAGTATACTTTTAGAGAAAACATCGAGGGAAACAATTTTGTCAAAACCAATAGCTAAAAACTATAAACACAATACAACTCTTTTACGATCATTTTATTACTATGTGTATGTCTCAAAAACCCTAATAAAAAAGTGTATAACTCAAAGTCCAATTCAATTTATAAATGTGTCGATTTTTTTTTTCTCTATCAGAACCTTGACATTAACATACAATTCTTAAGATTTTTGTATAATTGATGAAACAAATTTTCATAATGGCTTTTAATGATTTTTGAAAGCAAACCTAAATGGACTTAAATTTTAATATGAAAATATTAATAATAATATCTAAAATATGTAAGAAAGCCTGGAATATTTCTTTCAATTTTATATATATTCAATTTTATATCTCATAATAATAATATTATAGCAAAAAATGGTTAATATATCCATTCTAAGTAACAAATCAAATAATTTTTTACTCTAAAAGCAATCTCACTAAAGTTCTAAGTTTTAGATCAAGTGTTTAATTCCACATTTAATGAAATATGTGTTAGATAGAATCGAGACAATGACAAAGTTATACAAATAGTACATGATAATCATCATCAATGGACAACTAACAAGGTCAACACTTTATGTATGCAATAAAGACATTATTGTTCTTAAAACTTGTAACAATTCTCAATAAAAAACTCGTCTTCATTGGTATGGGTATAGAGATGATGAGAATATATGAGAATGGTATGTATGATGGTGTTGTATATAGCTTTGATGATAACGATTATAAGACTTTTTCTTAAATATGTTAGGCATTGGGTTAATCTTCATATTCAGTAATAAAGTAATTAAGATAAACTTGATTTAGTCAATGATGGGTCCAACATTGGTGTTTTACATGCCCATGGTATTGGGCAACCCATGATATTTTCCCATGGTATTTGATGTGATGAAGTATATTTAAAGGATTGAAGAATTCCATTGTAAAATGCTTTAAGTGGCCTGGTGTTTGGCTAGCTTGGCCAAGGAAATAATAGATATCTATTTGGGTGCTATTTTTCTTTGGTAAGAGTCTCCAAGGTAAATATTGGATCTATGTACTTGTTGATGTTTATTGTGACTATCTCAATCTGCTATTTATCTCTCCTAGTTTTAACAATTGGTATCAGAGAAAGGACAACTTGGACTCTCTAGAAATAGTGGTTTGATGGTAGAAGCTCATTTAGGATAGAAAATGAAGAATTACTTAGTTAATGGGTGCTCGATTTGGTTGATTGTATTCGGAGAAAATAGGATGTGGCTAAAGAAGTAGGTAGATTCTTATTGCATCATTTTATTAGGCATACAATGGTAGGTTAATTACTTCATCTATGTAATTGTATTTGAAGTAATAGGGATGATGACAATCAAACAAGTTGATGTTTCATAACATCACATGATTAGTCATGCAATTGCAAGTATTTTTATAGAGTTGGATTTCATCACATATGTAAATTGACATATGGTTGTTAGACCTATTTTGGCACACACCCTCCAGGTTTTATGAATCACCAATGTTGTTGGTCCCTCTGTTTTGAAGACCACCCAATTTTGTGGAAATATTGAAGTTTTACGAAACAACAGAACACATCGTTGAGAAATATAAGTGGAAGAAATCTTATTGATAGCATGTCAGTTGTGAATACAAATCATATGTCACCTGGAGGAAGAAGCAGAAAGATCTAGAAGCTTTGAGCACAAGAAAAGACAAAGTGATAAATAAATAGAAACAAAATCAAGAAACCTTAGAAGTGGAATCAATAAACAACCAAGATAATGATACAAATTGGGGAAAATGTGTAATGGGAAAGGGTTACTGGTTTATTCTCACTATTATTGTTGCATAGATGCCATTGTTTTTGTTGTTGCCTAATTTTCAAGCGAACAAGCTAATTTTGGTTCTGTTTTATAAGTCTTGATATGAAATAAATACTCCATGTACACCATTAGGTGATATGATAATATAAAATGGATTATTCAGGCATACAATGTTTTTTTGTTATATGGACGAATGCATGATCTTTCTTATTCACAATCTGTCATGTTTTGTGTATTTGTTTGTTGTGATACTGTCTAATAATATCTTGTGATGTATGCATTTATATTTGTGATGCACAACGTGGAAGATCAAATGCATAACATGGTTTAGAATTCTATTGATATGATATTTTACATCTACAAATGAATCTGCCTTGTATTATGATAGGTATGATGGTGTGTTATCGCTAACTCAATTTATTACACACAAGTCTCAACATCACTTCGAGTGAGACCTCCTTCCATTGTAGGAGGTTGAATATGTCATCGCTACTAGACTACAATGATACCTTTATTGGTAACCTCTGAGAACCCCAATCTCCAATTTTGTTCCATCAAATGGTCCTGTTGTCGGGACTTGATTTTTAAGAGAGTTTTCAAAGGATGCAACATCGCATATTTAAGTCTGACATTGAAAATAGGTGGGAAAGAAGGGTGACGAATTTATATTTCAAGAAACTCAGCTATGATAGAAAATTCCAAGGGTTGTGAAGGACCCTGTTTTTTAGTCTGAACTTGCAAGCGACCAGTAAAAAATATGTTGGATCTAGTTCCTAGAAGAGGTCTATCAATGGCTCGAACGGTTGCAAGAAGCACTAGAATTTAAAGTTCACATCAAGAAAATATTTAATTGGAATGTTGAGAAGCTAGCCACTTTTCACAAATTAGATCACTATATTTCATGAGTTGTGGATTTCTGGGTCCAAACTGCCATGGAGGGATACATTATTGAATTTTCTATAGAGAAGCACCAATATTTCTAAAACACATAAGCAATATTCTATGAGGGATGAAAAGGAATATTACTACAAGAAATACTAGTGTGGATTAAGATCTTGTTAGTGGAAGAGGGAATGATTCTAGTTCCTTCGATTGAAATGGCAACGTAAAACCCTTACACATGAGTGGTGGGTGATTCACGAGAGGATTCATGAGTTAGCATATGGAAGTTGTTGAGGTATGGGGGGTCATCATGAGAAGAGTTTCATATATGAGCGGGCTTAGAAGAGGGCCGCGATGATTGAAAAGAGGTGGAAAAAAGAGATTTGAAAATTGATGAAGAGGCCTAATTAGTCGCGGAAGGAGATAAAATTCAAGAAGAGTGATAAAAGAGAGTTAGAGAATTTGAGGGAGTTACAAACATCTAGAAGGCTGGTCACAAATGGTTGAAGGAGAGGTTTGGAGAGAAAGGTGATATTTTTGGAGAGAGTAGACGAGGTGAAGAAAATTAGGATGAAAGAATCAAGATAGGAGTCACCATCAAGGAACAAGAATCATTTGTAACCTTTGAAGACGTTGCAAGAGAGCCATCTCTTGCAACACCCAAGATGTGAGGTACTGTACAAGACTTGATATGATATGGAATCCTAATGTGACCCCCTATGTTAAAGAATCCCATCCTAAAGACAGAGGAACCAACCTTGGATCTCCTAGTCCCTCGGCATAATCTACGAATTTGGTAAATTCTAAAATAAACTCTCCCATAAATTTTGTCATTTCTCCTCATTATAGTCCAACCATTTGGAGTGGTAGCAGTAGTAGTAGTGTGGCAAGTTATTTAGTTTTATCACAACCACAACCATTAGGATTTATTTTGGCAGGGTCCCCAATTCCTTCTATGGCACATCAACACGTCGATTCCCTCACCCGATACCTAAATTTTTGGGTCAAAGGGAATGAGGATGTTGAACAACATTGGTTATTTTGTGAGGCCATCTAGAGATCTGACAAAAATTTGGATGCTAATAAATTAGTTGAGTTTCAGATCACCTTGAGAGGTCGTGCTTTGAAATTGTATATGAAATTAATTGAACCAGGTAATCCTCAAGGACATGCCTTCACTCTTGCTCAACTCAAATAATGATTCACATCAAAATTCCATCTACCCCATTCAGAACAACGTTCCCTCTCCAAGTTCCAGAGGATTAAATGGAGAGATGGGGAATATTCTTGGGAGTATAACTATAGGTTTAACTATGCGATAGGGGAACTAGAAAATCCCATCCACGAATACCACCGATGGGAATGGTTTATTCACGAAATTTTACCATTAACCTGAATCCCATTAAACCAATAGAGGATAGCCACTTTGGGGGAAGCTATAGGACATGCTATGAAAAACGAGGCGATGGCGAGATATCCTGGAATATTTCAGGTGATAATACCACCTGATGAATATAATATTACGCAACTGCAAGGCCATTTTTCTACAATAACTGAAAAAATTCAAGAACTGACCATTCCTAGGGAAGATCACCCACAAGTCTGGTGTACTGGTTGCTACACTAAGGGTCATACAATGACGAAATGTCCCAGATTAAGGGGTGGATGACCCCCTCCACAATCGATGGCACATCCACCAATAGGACCATCTGGAGGGGTTAGACAAGTCACAACTACAATGCCATTCCATGGCTCTACACAATACCATGCCTTCCCAAACCATCAAGGTAATCATAATAATAAATATTGTGAAATTTTCAGAAGCCACGGGAATTCCCTAAGGCTCTACCCAATCCTAAAACAATACACCCATGTCTCGAACTCAATTTACTGTGAATTTTGTGGGTCACCTACTCACATCACTAAGCAATTTCACGCTCTATATGCACTTTTGGACATATTTGACTGGTTTGCATTCAAATTCGATGAAGCTCCTCAAGGATTTGGAGGAGGATGTCTAGATGGTAGAGGTTTTAGAGATGGTGAAATAGCAGCAGAGGACCAATTAGGTGTTATAATTATGATGATTAGGGACATCTCGCTAGATATTTCCCTCTTCCAAGATGTCATTGGTGTGCCCATTGTAAAAACAACACCCATGCCACAAAGGATTTCCTTGATTTGATTGCGAAGTGGAAAGATCACACAAGGAAGCGAGGTGCCAATTTGATAAATATTGAGCCTTGACTTTCCATTAGAGAAAAGGTTCCCAATATTAATATTATTATGAGAGGAAGAGAAAGGACTGGTTGTAACATCCAGTTCCACTGATCACATTTCATACCACTGACTTATCTTTGAGGACACTTGCATGCAAGTGGTCCGACTAAACATGGTACATTATGATTATCTGTTTTAGTTTATGAGTTTATGCTATGATTGAGTATTGAAAATTTGATATGTTATTAATATTGATGTATAGCATTGACATGTATTCCTTGAGTGTGCAGGAAATGTGACATGATGAGGATGCTGAGGAATTGACATAATTCCTTGGACTCTGGATTGAGTCAGGGAGTGGACTATTGACTTTGATTATGAATACTTTTTTTTTGTTTTGCATGTATTATGATGCTTTCAGTTATGGATTTCATGTATAAGAGTTATCAATATTATCTTTGTTATTGAATGCATGAATGGTGACACCTGCTAATCCTGTTGGTTGTGGAGCCTCATTATCTTCCTGTTTGATAGGTCTTTGTTTTCAATCGTGTTTATACCCCATGAACATTGTACACTTCATAACATTGTAAACCCCTCCATGCAAGGGGGGGTTGTATGAGGGGATTTCCCCCCTTGTGGGGTCTGGATGGGGCTCATTCCCCTTGGTGGGGGGTCTAGGGGCAAGCGGGCCCCTGGCGGAGGTTCAAGGGAGAAGCCCTCGAAGGAAAAATTGTCTTGTAAATATATATTGCAATTCGATAGTAAATATGGATCGTTCAATATAAGTTCACATATTTGACAGTAGAAGTTATGTTAGATTTTTTTTCCCTAGAAGGAAACCCTATTTTATGAGGGAATTGTATTGAGGTTGTGTATTATGGAAAATATTGTATTCTGAGAGAGGAGACTGTGAGAGAAAGAAGAGTAAGTTACAACAGATGTATTGTAGGTTGTATCCCTTCATTTGTTGGATAATAAAAAGGAAGGACCCGTTAGTTTCTTTGGTGGATGTAGCCCACAATGGGTGAACCATGTATATCTGTGTCTCTATTGTATTGTGTATCTTCTGTGTTTTATTTCTTCATTTTTTTTTATTTTATTGCTCCATGATCATGTTTTTCTAGCAAATGGTATTAGAGAGAAAGGTAACTCACAGGAAAATAGGGTTCCTGGTTCGAGTGGGAGTAATGGCGGGAGATGGAAAGTTTAGGGTCGAGAAATTTAATGGACAAAAATACTAGTTATGGAATATGAAGATGGAAGACTATTTATATCAGAAGGATCTATTCCTATCATTGGGTGGAATAGCAACGAGGTCGACGACCATGAAGGACAAATAATGGGATATTCTTGACAAAAAGGCACCAGGAATGATACGGCTGAGCCTGCCAGCATCGATGGCTTTCAATATTTTGAAAGAAAATACAACGAAGGAGATGATGAACGCATTGGCTAAACTGTATGAAAAACTCTTAGCATCCAATAAGGTATTTCTAATGAAGAGATTATTTAATATGAAGATGTTAGAAGGTGGGTCTGTTGCAGATCATTTAAATGAATTTAAAACAATTACTAATCAACTAAGTTCTATAAAAGTGGAATTTGACAATGAGGTCAGGGCTCTTCTAATCTTGTGCTCATTGCCAAAAAGTTGGAACAACTTGGTCATGGTTGTAAGTAACTTTGTCTCTAGTTCAAACACTTTAAAATTTGATGATGTTTTTGGTGTTAGCCTTAGCGAGGAAATGCAAGAGAAAAACACAGATGACACATCAGGTAATGTGTTAAAAATGGAGAACATGGGAAGACAAAAGGATAGAGGAAAGGGCTCAGGGAACCGTGGGAATTCTAGGAAGGGAAGATCCAAATATAGACTGGGAAATATAGAGTGATGGAATTTTGGGAAGAAAGGACAATTGAAGAAAGGCTACAGAGCTCCAAAGAAAACAAGAGATGGAAAACAAGAGAAAAATCATGAAGAAAATGTAACAGGTGATGTTTTACAAGATGCTTTGATTATTTTTGTAGATAATATTTATGAGTCTTTGGTAGTAGATTCAGGGGCTTCATTTCATGCCACACCCCATTGGAAACATTTTCTATATTATGTTCAAGGTGATTTTGGACAGGATCATTTGGGTGATGATGCACAATAAAAAATTGTTGGAATGGGAAAGGTAAAAATAAAGCAAAGCAATGGAAACCAATAGTTTTTGAAAGAGGTAAGACATGTTCCAGATCTAAGGAAAAATATTATTTCAACAGGGAAGTTGGAAAGTGAAGGTTGTATATCTATATTTACAAATAAGGCATGGAAGGTCACCAGGGGATCACTGGTGATAGAAAAAGGAGAGAAGGTAGGTAAATTGTATTTATGTAATGTTAATATTGATTCTTCTATCTCTTTAGTTTATACAAGAATGGATACAACATTGTGGCATCATAGGCTTGGACACATGAGTGAGAATGGAATGAAAACACTCCACAAAAAAGAATTGTTTCTAGATCTTAAACAAATTGATTTGGATTTCTGTGAGCATTGTGTTTATGGAAAACATAAGAGAGACAGATTTCTCAAAGTCAAAAAAGAAAAGAAGAGTGAAAGGTTAGAGCTTGTGCATACAAATGTATGGGGACCAACTCAAGTATCATCTCTTGGTGGCTCTCGTTATTATGTTACTTTTATTGATGATTCAACCAAAAAAACTTGGGTTTATTGCATCCAAAAAAAAATATGATGTTTTTGATACTTTTAAGAAATGGAAATCTTTGGTTGAGAATGAGACGGGAAAAAGGTTGAAGTGTCTCAGATCAGACAATGGAGGTGAATATTGCAGCAAGGAATTTGATGATTACTGTTCATACCATGGGATTCACAGAGAGAAGACAGTTCCAGGAACACCACGAGAAAATGGTGTGTCAGAAAGGATGAACATGACAGTAATGGAGCATGCAAGGAGTATGTGCTTGCATGTTGTGTTTCCCTTACACTTATGGGCATATGCTATAGATATTGTTATTTAATTAATAAACAAAGGACCTTCAAGCTCTTCGGATGGTGGAATTCTAGAGGAGGCATGGAGTGGTAAAAAGGTAATCTATTCTTTTTTGAAGACTTTCTGTTGTGAAGCATTTGTACATATTGATAAAGAAAATAGAACAAAGCTTGAGGAAAAATCCAAGAAGTGTACCTTTATTGGATACATTGTTAATGATTTTGGTTATCACTTATGAGATTATGAAAATCAAAAAATCATTAGGAGTAGAGATGTCATATTCAATGAGAAGGTCATGTACATAGATCAGTTGCAAGGAAAGATACAAGAAAAGGAAAAAAACAAATATGCAGTGCTTGATGAGATCACTGAAAAAGAAATTCCAAAGGTAACATAAAATAAAAATGTACAACAACAGGAGCAACAAGTACCTCAAAATCCTGCAAGTGTTGTTAGAATATATACCAAGTTAAGTAGACCCATTGAACGATGCTCCCCTTCATTGTATTATTTATTGTTGACTGATTCTGGTGAACCATAAAGTTATGAAGAGGGAATGCAGGTAGGAACCAAAAATAAGTGGGAGCAAGGCATGAAAGAGGAAATTGACTCCTTGGTAAATAACCAAACTTGGGACTTGGTTCAATTTCCTACAGGAAAAATGGCATTGCAAAATAAATGGGTTTACAAGTTGAAGGAAGAAGATGGAGACAAAAAAAGGTACAAGGCTAGACTTGTTGTAAATGGGTTTGCACAAAATAAAGGTATAGATTTTGATGAAATATTCTCTCATGTTGTTAAAATGACTTCAATTAGGACTATTTTAAGTCTTGTGGCAGTAGAAGATTTAAATATTGAACAATTAGATGTAAAAACAAATTTAATCCATGGGGATTTGGAGGAAGATATTTATATGTAGAAGCCATAGGGGTATGAGGTCAAAGGGAAGGAAAATTTGGTATGTGGGTTGAATAAGATCTTGTATGGCATAAATAAATCTCCAAGGTAGTGTTATTGGATGTATGACAGGTTTATGATAGAACAGGGTTATAGTAGATGTCATTCTGATCACTGTGTTTATTTTAAAAAGATAGAAAATCGAAGCTATATTATCTTTCTATTGTATGTATATGACATGCTTGTTGCAGGTTCTAATATGAAAGATATAAATGTGATCAAGAATAAATTAACTAATTCATTTGTGATGAAGGATTTGGGTGTTGCAAAGAAAATCCTTGGTATGAGAATAATAAGAGATAGCAAAAATCGCAGTTTGACATTGTCTCAGGGTGATTACATAAGAAGATGTTGGAGAGGTTTAGAATGTAGAATGAAAAACCATTTAGTACACCTCTAGCCAGCCATTTCAAATTAACCAAAGAAATGTGTCCCAAGACATAGAAGGAGATAAAATACATGTCTAGGGTCCCTTATTCATAAACAATTGGAAACTTTATGTATGTGATGGTTTGCACAAGACTAGATATTGCACATATAGTGGGAATTGTGAGTAGGTGTATGAAAAATCAAGGTAAAGAACATTGGGAGGAAGTAAAGTGGATTCTTAGGTATTTGAAAGGTATTGCTACTCATGCATTATGTTTTGGAGGTTCAAACATTGTTCTACAGGGATATGTTGATTCAGATATGGTAGGTGTTAAATATAGCAGGAGGAGCACCACAGGGTATGTTTTTACTGTAGGTGGAACAACAATAAGTTGGACTTTGAAAATGAAAAAGGTTGTTGCACTTTTAACAACAAAAGTAGAGTATCTTGCTGCTAGAGAGGTTAGTAAGAAAATTATTTGGTTACAAAGGTTTATGGAGGAATTGGGAAAGAAGCAAGAGAATAACAGGTTGTACTATGATAACGAGAGTGCCATTCATCTTGAAAATAACTCATCATTCCATTCTAAGACTAAGAATATAAATACCAGGTACCATTTCATATGATCTGTCTTGGAAGATGGAAATTTGAAGTTGGAAAAGATACACACTAGCTAGAATCCTACAGACATGTTAACAAAGGGAGTAACCAGGGAGAAACTGATTTCCTGCTTAGTTTCATTTGGTCTTCAAGAATGAAGGTGAAGATGATAAATTTGCCAGGTCCAAGGTGGAGTATATTCCAATAGGTACAACAACAGTGGAGTTGTTTTTATCAATCTCCAAGTGGGATATTTTTGGTTGTGGAGCCTGATTATCTTCCTTTTTCATTGGTCTTTGTTTTCAACCATGTTTATACCCTATGAAGACTGTACACCCCTCCACGCGGGGGGGTTGTAGGGGAGGATTTTCCCCTTGCAATGTCTGAGGGGGCTCATCCCCCTGGCTGGGGGGTCCAGGGGAAAGCAAGCCCCCGATAGGGGTTCAGGGGAGAAGCCCCAAAAGGAAAAATTGTCTTGTAAATGTATATTGTAATTTCATAGTAAATATGGACGGTTCATTATAAGGTCGTAGATCGTGTGGTAGAAGTTATGTTTGGGTTTTTTTTGCTAGAAGAACACCCTCTTTTATGAGGGAATTGTATTGTGGTTGTGTATTATGGAGAATATTGTATTCTAAGAGAGGAGACTGTGAGAGAAAGAAGAGGACTTACAACAGGTTTGTTGTAGGTTGTATCCATTCATTTGATGTATAATAAAAAGGAAGGACCTGGAAATTTCTCTGGTGGACGTATCCCACACTGGGTGAACCACGTATATCTGTGTCTCTATTGTATTCTTTATGTTCTGTGTTTTATTTCCTCATTTTGTTTTATTTTTTTTCTTCGTGATCTTGTTTTTCCAACAAATATGAATCACATATGGAGTAAAAGGGTCATACACATATATTAGATAGATTAGGGAGAGGTGTGGCAGTGTCCCTGTCATAGCCTAATATTACTCCCACCATGACTTGAACTGAAGGTTAATGACTATCTTATTCTTGATAGGTTCACGGTGTCATGAGGGAAGACTAAGAGAGTTGCTCACGAGGATTTTTGAGGGGTTAACAATAAGGCACTTTCCGTATTCCTTAGTAAGACCTTAGTCTCACACAAGGTTGACAAGTGGAGTATTGTCTCCAACTGTCAGAAAACTTCCAAACTAAGTCAAATGGCGAGTGACACCCTTGGAGCACGTAGGTGCATCTTGAAGGGCACGTCGCATGAAAAAATAATGAGTTATTAAATATATAAAAGACTTCTAGAGGATAAAATAAATACATTGATTTTGTAGAAAAGATAATATAATTATATTAAATTTATAAATTGGAAAACATAACCAAAATCTAAGTCTAGGTGTTTTTGACTAAATAAAATTTATAATAATGTGTTTAAGGGAAGCTTAGACCAAATGAACTTTATTATAAAGAGAATGAAATTCTAGATATATGTACAAGGTGTGCATGAAATTATTAAAATAAAATTTTAAATTAAAAGAAATTAATTCATGAGAGAATGGATTGTCAACATAGAGTTAAAATCCTAAGCCAATCTAGACTCTAAATCCTAACAAATAGAACATTATTATTCAAACACGAACTATAAATTAGTTAGGAGACACAATAAAGGATAAATATGGGAACTAAGGGACCACTAGGAGAAAATCTAGGAACTAATTGTGGATGTGAGGGAAAATGATTATTTTATTTAAATAAAATAAATAAAAACAGGTGCAACTGGAGGAAAGTGTGACATGTGTTGAGGTTAAATAATATCAAATTTAATTATTAAAAATTATTTATTGATGCATGAATTGACAAGTGTCAAGGAAAAATTTCTTATAAAAAGAAGGAAAAGGAAGGAGGAAGGTACCATATTGTTGGATGATTGAAATGTTGCTAAAATTTCTATTGACTAGTTTACTTGTGTGAGTTGGGCTTCAAGTTTTTCATAAGAGGTGGAAGCCTCTCCTTGCGAGGGAAAGCTTGAGCTAATTTTGGATTTGAAATTCTATGTTTTGCCCCTTTGTGGCTCGGGGGGATAAGGGGGAAGAAGAGTACCCCTAGTGTTGGCTGGGAGGTACCGTTGAAGTCATTGGATTACCAGGCGGAAGGAAAGGAGCGTCGTGCAAGATTACAAGTTGAAG
>JASDQU010436694.1:8150-21585 GCA_032191745.1 Picea mariana
AATAATTACCATGCACGAAAAAAAAAAATGAAATATTTTGTCATACTTTAAAGAAAATAAAAGATAATTAAATACCTGGAACAATCATTGCCAACATTGTGTGCTCTCTCTTGATCGACATCCAAGGAGGAAGGTTATTGATTATAACAAAATCAGGCCACACTGAGTACGTAGAACAAAGCTCTCCAAATGGATTGACATCATCAGCTGCCAACGAAAGTCTAACATTATGAGGTTCTTCTTTAAAAATTGGCCACTTTTCTTCTATGTACTTCAATGCAGAACCATATGCAGGCATTCAAAGAACATTGTCTCAACTTCTATTCTTTGCATGGAAATCCATAAACTGTGCTATAATTTGGCACCTGAACAATCGCTAGAATCGTGGAATTATCAGAATATAACGAAGAACTTTGTTAGGCACCTTATTTGATGCTTTATCGGTTCGATATCTACTTATTTGGCATTGTGGGAATTCATTTTCTAATGCATATTGTCCATAGTATATGATATGATCATTAGGACATGCATCAATAGCCTGATAGTCCATTCCAATTTCTTTCATAATCACAGATATTTCTCGATATGTGCCTGGAAAAATATTTGACATCGGTAATAGAAATTCACCTAACAATCTACAAAATTCAAAACAATAAGTCAATGTAAATAATATTAATCATCAATATCGCATCCAATATACTAATTTAAAAATTAGAAAACAATAGCAATATAGGAAAAAATTGTGCCTTTTAAGTATTTGTGAACATGCAGGCATAAATAATTAACAAATTAAATACCTTAGTATCTGTGTGAGGCATGTGTTTGATAAACCATTCAAAACCTTCAATTTCACCAACAACAATATAGAAGATAAAATATTTTTTGTTGAGCCTTGATAAAGAGGTTGACGTGACTTCTCGAGTAGATGATTATTGGCCCTTGACCAAGTTTTGGGAGTTTCTTGGTCATGTTGACCTATTTTGAGAATTCAACAGTCTGTCGAACGAGGAGCGCAAGACGAAGTGGAGATCACGGGATCTCGACCCCCTTTTTGGGCCTCTTTTTGGGTTTTGGGGAATATGTAACAGGAAGGGGATGTCAGCCCATGGGTTTACCCATGTTTAGGCCTATTTTGTATGTATATATAGATGTCTAGGCCATATAGAGAAGTAGTGGATTATATATCTATGTGATTTAGGCCAAGTGCCAAGAGTTCGAACTGTGTGATCAAGGCTTTATGCATTATGTGTAATACTTGTAGAGCTGAGTGCAAGTCCCTGTGTGATACGATATGAGGCTTAGCGCTGTAATGCAAGGAAGAGGGATCTAGCGAGTTGCGCAGATATTTTGTCCTATGCGGAGTAAGGGTTTTGAGGCTCCATGCTTGTAATCGATTGACCGAAGACTATAAATAAGAAGAGTTGGTGTATGTAGCCCCAGGAGAGGGGTGAACCACGTAAATCTTGTGTTATGATGCTTTGTGCTTGTCTTAATGAGTTTATGTCTGCTTTTGCTAAGTGCTTTGATGTAGTTGGATAGATCTACTTGCTTTGTGCTTATTATATGTAGGAATGCTAGATATGATCTACATGGTTGTGCGTAATGTTTAATCTGATCTATTTACCTATGCTAAGTGCTTGGATACAGTAGGTTAATGTGAATATTGTGAGGCTCTATTTTATCAACGAAGTAGATAACGATTGTATATTAAGGAACTGAAGGTGCTAAGCGCTTTATTAAAGTGTTATAATCAAAGATCTATGTCCCAGCTAAGGTTGCAGACACTTGAGTCCTGCAACCACCCCTGCCTCTATCGCGAGTGAGACTTCATCTGCTTCACAGGTGTTGTCGAAAGGGCTGTTAGTTAGGGCTTTGTTGGTGCTCTGTTGTAGCATTGAACCCTGAGTTTGCCCCTGTGCCAACAACTAGTTCCGTTTCCCGGACCTAAAACTATGATTGTTGGGAACTGAGAAAGAAGAATCTCTGTGCAAAGATTCATCTTGAAATTGTGAAAGCTATGTGCATATATATGTTCCCTAATGTGAAGTATTCTACTGGACTTATAAAGCTCTGCTCTAAAGAAAGAAGGTCATATCTGAACAAAAGAAGCATGGTCTGAAGATCAGATCTAAAGAAAAGAAGTAAGATCTGGAAGCTCTGTGCTCTAAGAAAGGTAAAAGTATGAATGTCTGATTAAAAGAGGCAAGATATGAAAGCTCTGTTCTATGATAAAGGTAAGAATAGTTAAAAATTTTAGATCTGAAAGCTTTTTTCTTTGTAAAAGTAAGATAAGTGAAATTTTTTCGTTTCTAGAGTATGGATATAGGTATGATAGATAGATTCTGTCCTAACTTAAAAACTAGGGAACTAATAGATGAAAGAAGGTTTGGTATGAATAGATCTGATAAGAATCATGAAATATATGTTATACCTATGCATAGAAAAGATGTTTGGACTAATAAATGGATGCAAGATCCTAGAAAGAAATTGTTGCAGATTATCTCATACAATCCTAGTGTTCAGTACAGGAGAGGTTGGGGATCATTTAAAAGAAAGAGAGGATTGACCTTCCATTACAGTTGTAGAAGACCAAGACATCTTGCTAAGGAATTCCCTAGAAGAAGACCGAGTTGTCTTTGTTGTGAGGATATGGACCATGAAGTGTTGGATTGCCCCAAAATGATTGCTAAGCTTGAAAGTATGAACATAAGACAAGAAAACCCTAAGACAAATCTAGAAACTAAGGCTATAGAAAAACCCCAAAAATAATCATAGAAGGCATTACTACAGATGAAAGACACCTTGGATGACCATTGACATGTTAGACTATCAAAGGTTTTTAAAGACAAGGAGTGCCTTGAAGCAAGAATAGGGGACTTCGACATTGACTGTGTTCTAGATGAGGACACACAAGTGAATATCATGATAGAAAGAACTTGGGAAGCTATAGGAAGGCCTGCTATGATACCTTCATTAGGAGGAATAGGATTATTTTGAGGAAAGTTGGTAAACTTATGTGGGAAGCTTTCTCAGATACCTATGAATGTTAATGGAACTTTGATAAAGGAAGATTTTGATATTATTAAGATTATTAAAGACAACACCCCGTTTACCATGTTAATAGAAAAACCTTGGATTGACAGAGCTCAAGCTAGACGAAAGGAAGAAGAAGCCTCAGAGAAAAAGAAGACTTAAAAGATTTCATGGCTAGAAGGATCGCACAATTGATTGAAGAACAGGAGGATAGATAAAAGCTTGTTGTCACTAGAAAAATTGATGTCGAAGTTGCAAGAAAATTAGGAGACCCACAGAAGACTAAAGTACTTAATCCAGATAAAGAAGAGGTATTACCCCTGAATCCTAGGAAAGAATATCAATAGCGCGCAGAGATTATGTTAAAAGACAATAAGAATCAAAATAGAAAAGAGACTATCGAGACAAAGCTCACTACAAAGAAGGCTAGAAAGATAAGTAAGAAGAGGGATAAGATTGGAAAGTTACAGAGGATCCCAGAGGGAACTTCGCAAAAAGAAAATTTACAGAATTGGAGCTTCATCGGGATATTAGAACAGCTACACACGACACTTCACCATGGCGAAGCAATGTAGCCGTTGGGGCCTATATATCCGTTCGACTTCCTCTCCGAACGGACAGAAAATCAATAAAGGTTTGTCATCAGACCATTGGAATGTGCCATAACGGATCGAACAAGAGTTAATAGGGGCTCATAACCATTGCATGCGAACTGTTTCCGAGTTTCCTATTTATCCCTTCGCACCATGCACGGAGAACACTTTTGCTAACTGAGAATTTTAAGCCCACAGACTGAATGAATTGCATACAGTGATCATTGTACCCTTTCTATTATTCCAGTGAAGTTTCTAAGTCCATAGTGACCCCGATAACTTTAATCCCGAGAACGTATGTCCGATTAGCTCACCATAATTGAAGAATCAGTGACAAAATATCTCCTCGACTTGATGACGGAAAGAGTCATGTCGAAGAGAGAAGTATCTACAGGTTTACAAGCATCTTCGACGAGAGGACTACAGGCCTTTTCATCCACTACTCTAGTCAGACCATCCCAGCTAGATGATGAGAAAGGAATGAAGAACAGAGACAATATCGCAAATGAAAAGATGATTCTGAGCATTTTACCCGCCTATATACCACCTCTGAGTGGCGCAATCAATCGTGAAAATGTGCCCCAAGAATTTGAATACACGTTGGTCACTGCGTACCTTCTGAAAGAGGTGCACGCAGTTCATGCTAAACAAGATAAGCTCGCAACGTTGAATTTTAGCAACTTCAACCTCGATGATAGGAAGGTTTATAGCATCTCACCCTGCATAAGTATATGATGAGAACAAAAGGAAAGAACTCAAATATTACCCCTCAGTCATGGACCCAGAACCTCGCACAGTCCACCCTATTGAATGTTATGAATATTCTGCACTTCGGGTGACACCAGGAGATGAATGAATGTGTCAAATTAATGTTGTCTTTCTATCATGGAGGTTATTTGTGGTTGAACCACCGCATCACAGTGGATCCGACATTGATCAATTGGATCATAGGGATAAGAATGCAAGGCCCTGACCCATAGGATTTCTACCCCGAAAATACCATGGATCGCGCTCTCACCCAAGGGATAAAGGATACTTACAAATATTTAGAGAAGGGCACGTGAGGATACAAGGTAGCCTCTATCCAGAGCAGTGCAATGCACCTAGCCTATCAACTGATCACAAGGAAATTAATTCGCAAGAACCGGCCCACCCAAGTAACCGGATTTGTAGTCAACCTCGCAGGGAAGTGCGCGGAGGGCCTACACATGAATTTGGCAAAGTACTTGGTGAACCAGTTAGAACTAGAGTGCAGGGAAGTGCAAGACCAAGGATATGAGTTCCACTTCAGTTGGATTCTCATCTTAATCGCATTCATCATATGGGAGATGCCAAAAGGTGTGACCTTCCTGGACATTGAGGCCTTTGAACCACTGGCAGCGAAGTTCAGTACGTTATGGTACTCTAGCGAAATGAAAAAGTAGTGGCAATCAAATTTTATCTTCCACACTTATTACAGCCAACTGAATATTGTTATCTAGTCTGAGCCTTGTATAACCCCGAACACACTCCACAATTTTATACCCTTTATGAAATTCAGCGTGGACCGCCATTTCATTTATATCACAGCACGCGTTGATGAGCATAAACAACAGCTACAGTCATACTACAAACTGACAAAGGAAGACTTAGAAGATATTACTAAGGAATGGTCGGTGGACCTCCTCATCCTAGCAGACCCCACAGAGCTATCTGATATCGACAGTCCAGAAGCAGTGCACGATACACCTGGACCGAGCAAGACCATGAAAAATGAAGAAGCCCAAGATGTCCACAGTACCTCGATGAGGACTGCTTCTATCTCACCTGAGGAAGGAGGTGATGATGATAAGATAGATGGCGCAGAATTCGAACAAAAGAAAGGCGAGGTTACACCGCTTAGAGACAAGGAGGACCCCTCGAAGAAAAGGAAGGTTTCCCCTCTAAAACCTTCCTCAAGGAAGAAATTGAAAGCAACCAGGACTAAGTTTGAGACCATCCTCACCTCAGACGAATTTGACTTCATTGTCACAGCACTGAATGATTCTTCACTCGAGATAGTAGAGAAGCAAGAATCTAAGCAGGACAAGGTGTTCAGTCGGATCAAGGTTGAACTTCAAGAAGTGTAGTAGGCACTACAGTCTAGCTGTGCAGTTTCTACTGTGCCTCTATCAGCAGGAACACTAGAAATAGTATATGAGCCAGCTCAACTCCACCAGATCACAGATACAATCGAAGCTAGCCTTCGATGAGAACAGGAGGATACCATAAAAGACACCCAGGCTTTGGTGCAAGCACAGAAAGACCTTCTAGAGCAGAGTAGTACTGCCAAACGTGAGAAGCTTACTCTGCAAGAGAGGTTCGATGAAGAAAAATATCAACTACATAAAGAAAATGAACAGTTGCTCACAGAGCAACGTAAAGTATAGGAGATGGTCCACATAGCACTTCGCTCTATGACAGTCATTGAAGTAAAGGTCGAAGAATGAGTTCCATAGCAGGTGGAAAAACTCGAAGACGTAATCCAACAACGGATAGCAGACTTGGAGCTCCGCACTGTGCCCGAGACTCTCAAGACATACGAGACCAAAGGGAAGCCACTGCCCGCAGTGCATTTGATAGATTAAAAGATCTTTCCCTGGAGTGAAAGAAGTTGAGAAACCGAAGTGATCAAAGATATGAAAACCTCACTGAGAATCCTAAGATACATCCATTGGAGTCGCAACTCCAAGAAGTGAAGCAGCACACAGATACACTAAAGGCACAGTTGAAGGCCCTATCAGTTATAGACAGACTGAAGAGTTCTCATGAAAAACGTATCACTCAGTAGCAGATCCATATGTTTCAAAGCAAAGTGACCGAAGTCAATCAACGACTTCCACCTGCACAAGATAAGGCATGTATGTTTTTTACAGAGATCGAGAGCTAAGGATCAGAGCTAGAACAGGTCGTCCTCACAGCAAAACAATGCCTAGATGGACCAGTGAATGATGCAGTGATCCAGGAGTTCACTAAACAAGAGGCCACAACAAAGTAGCAAGTCGAAGCAGCTCGAGGTGTTCGAGGTAGAAATTCTCATACCAGATTGACTCAAGATGAGTCACAAATGAGTGTTGGGGGCCTGTTGGCCCTTGACCAAGTTTTGGAAGTTTCTAGGTCATGTTGACCTATTTTGAGACTTTGACATCCTATCAAAGGAGGAGCACAAGACGAAGTGGATATCACGAGATCTCGGCCCCCTTTTTGGGTTTTGGGGAATATGTAACGGGAAGGGGATATCAGCCCATGGGTTTACCCATATTTAGGCCTATTTTGTATGTATATATGGATGTCTAGGCCATATAGAGAAGTAGTGGATTATATATCTATGTGATGTAGGCTAAGTGCCAAGAGTTGGATCTGTGTGATCAAGGATTTGTGCATTTTGTGTAAGACTTGTAGAGCTGAGTGCAAGTCCCTGTGCGATACGATAGGAGGCTTAGTGATGTAATGCAAGGAAGAGGGATCTAGCGAGATGCGTAGATCTTTTGTCCTGTGCAAAGTAAGGGTTTTTAGGCTCTATGCTTGTAATTGATTGGCTGGATACTATAAATAAGAAGATTAGGTGGACATAGCCCCAGGAGAGGGGTGAACCACGTAAATCCTGTGTTATGATGCTTTGTGCTTGTCTTAATGATTTTATGTCTTCTTTTTCTAAGTGCTTTTATGTAGTTGGATAGATCTACTTGCTTTGTGGTTATTATATGTGGGAATGATAGATCTGATCTACATGGTTGTGCTTAATGCTTAATCTAATCCATTTAACTATGCTAAGTGCTTGTATATAGTAGGTTAATGTGAATATTGTGAGGCTTTGTTTTATCAGTGAAGTAAATAACGATTGTATATTAAGGAACCAAAGGTTCTAAGAGATTTATTAAAGTGTTATAATCACATATCTGTGTCCCAGCTAAGGTTGCAGACACTTGATTCCGGAAACCACCCCTGCCTCTACCTCGAGTGAGACTTCATATGCTTCGTAGGTGTTGTCGAAAGGGTCGGTAGTTAGGGTTTTGTTGGTGCATTGTTGTAGCATTGAACCCTGGGTCTGCCCCTGTGCCAACAAGGATCAATATCATGACTATCTTATCCTCATTGGTTGGAGCAAATGTGTCTTGGATCAATATATGTATCTCATCTTCCTGATTTTAATCACTAACGTTATCTCCATCCATATCATCATTAATAACTTGATCAACAAATAATTCTCCGGAGGTCAAAATTTTGGGGGCATCGTCTATATATTTAAAAACAATGTAGAAAAGTTAGTGTGTATAGAAAACATAAAAATCTTAATAAGAAATATTACTAAAATTCATGACATGATGATTATTATAGAGAATACATTAAATATTGAATCCTCTTACCAAGGGGAGATATTCATAACCCCCTTCGGTGTGCCCCTTCTCCCAACAATGTCTTTCAGCTGTTGTTATTAAAATTCTTTTTCTTTGCAAGCCCCTGCAATCATAGCAAGGGAAATAACATTTTCCATCACCCCACGCCTCTAATGCCACTCTTAAACAATCAAGATTCCTTTCATTTTCATTCATAGTGGCAAATCCTTGTCCTGACAAGTAATTGTCTTACCTACACGATACCAAACAGTAAGTTGTCAAATTTTTATATTTTAGCTACTCCTTCATGATATTTTAGCTACTCCTTTCAATTATGAAATGTTTATTTATAGTGACCTACAATCCTCACAATTATTTCTTCTAAGACATTTTGACATGTTTTTTTTATTATTATCGATTAACTATTAAGATCGATATGCTTCAATGTGTACTTTAGAGTAGTGTGTACTGAATCACCATGGAAAATAATTACACACCATTTAACGAAAGTGGTCAAAATTTCTCAAACTTGAATCACTCGACACCATACACTAGCCTCTAAGTTGTTTTGTAGAGAAAATGTCAATATTTGAAATTCACGACTAAAAAAAGAATGTCTACCACTTGTCATCCACAATTGGGTTGGGTTGGCTTAAATTATGACATGTTGATTTTCATCTACATACAATGGTCACAATTGTATGCTACTTATAGTGGTCACGGTTTTATTTTCTAAGACACTTTGCCATGTTCTCATTTTTCATTATCTGGCTAGTAGATTTCATCTTGTTATTGTAGATTTCGTCATGAATTTTTTATATTTTAGCTACTCCTTATTAATAGAGTATAAACAAGTTACATCAACTACAAAATAAAGTTAATCACTACATCTAGAATTGTGTGTGATTATAAAAAATTTAGTGAAACAACATCACATATAAGAATACAATGTTATATGACTAACCTAACCTGATACTAGACTAAAAATATAACATTAATATATATAGGCACAACATCATAGAAACACAAAATTTAGAGAGCTAGAAAGGTCTCTAAGGGATAGAATTAGACTTAAGAGGATTTTTTTCCATGACTTTCTATTTCAAACATTAGTCCAACCGGTAAAGTTTTTATGAGTTGGTGGTTTTGTAATAACGATTAAATTTACATAATGAATTGTAGGCTCAAATTAATCTAGATTGATAATGACATCCGTTTTTAATGTTTGAATTGACTTATTGATGGAGTGATTCTCCATCTTCTTAAAATACTTCTTCGGGAAATATTTTTCTTGACGTTTCATATGAATTTCCATAGAATATACTAACTAGATCCAAAAACAAATGACATGAAATATGGTACTACACATATAATATATTATCAAAGAAAAAACAAGCTACATAAAATTTCGACATTTGAACAAAATTTTACAAGTTAAATGAGTACATCAATAAAAAAGTTAAATGAGTAAATCAATAAAAAAAAACATACTAATCTTACAAGTTCAAAATCCGATCTATGCAGATCGAGAATTGGATTTGTTCAAATGGTGGGTGATGAAAAAAATAAGCAACTCAGAAAAAAGCCACGAACAATGTCGCAACTATAGAAATTGTGTCGCAAAGTCTCTTAAAGTCAGATATTTATAGATCAACTAGTCAACTAGCCGTTAGCAGATGCTTTTTGGGATAGGCAAAATTTTTGTGGCAATAGCGACGAACTTTTGTGGCAATTGCGACGAAGTTTCATGGCAATCGCGATGAAAATCCCGCCCAAGTTAAAAAACCTTTTCGTGGCAATATCGACGAAAATCCCGCCCTATTTAAAATAAAAAACATGAAAATAATGGAAACATGGAAAATTTTCGTGGAATAATCCGCCCATATGTAGTAGTGATGTGACTTGTCACCTCCTGCTCTCTTTTTTATCTAGCTTATGGCGATGTTCTTTGTTGTAGGAGTGTCATCAAATCTATGGCATGGCTTTTATAATTCTCCATTTCCTGCATGATTTTCTCAATCTTCTTATGTCTGTAAATTCTCTCCTTCTTGCACTCTATTAGGAATTGTTTTGAACACTTGTTCTACCTGCTGCTCTATCTGGCCAATGTGATGTTTCTCTTATTCCCTCTCAACCTACACCTAGTTTACTGTTATCTTAAATGTCTGACTTAATTCCTTATCCATTTATGAATTTATCATATTTGCGCAGGCCCTTTATTGAATCTCTTATCCAACAATGACTTAAATTTTATACAACGCCTTCATTGGGACCTTAGGAAGTTCCAATTCCAAGTAATCTATGTCCTTCAACTAATTATGTGTTGTATCCTCATCCACCTATAATATGTCTTGAGTGATACAAAATTTTCATCACCCAATTCTATGATTTGGACCATCTCTTGTGATAGAACTATCTTTTCCTAATAAGTCTATTGTGGTTGGACCTATTGTTAATGTTGTGTTGTAGAAAGTTGTAGTTGCTAAAGTGTGTCCTTAAACTCTGTCAAATTCTTGATGATCTCCTCTCATTAATTTTTAGCATCATACCACGCCTCTACTACGTGGTCCTGCAATTTCTCGGTGACTAACTCTGTTTCATCTTTTTAAGTACTTGAGTAGATATACAAATATAATCACCACAAATAATGAATACACAATATATCCAAAGAGAAATATATAAGAAACCAAACTTTTATTGT
Source organism: Picea mariana (assembly GCA_032191745.1). NCBI lineage: Eukaryota > Viridiplantae > Streptophyta > Pinopsida > Pinales > Pinaceae > Picea > Picea mariana. Next base: position 18,833 of record JASDQU010436694.1, read on the forward strand.
AGAAAACCCTTGAGGTAGGGAAACACCATACAATAGATCCAATTATGGAAGGGTTCCTCTCATGTTCACTTGCCTCTTTGAGGGGGAAACCTCCTAATGAACTTTATCTCCAAATACAATTCTTCTCTTCATATCCCATTACATTGCTTGAATCCCTTTAGATAGTTCTACCAATAACCTAAGATCATTCTAGAGGAGGAACCTTCTATTAAGTCCTCTTACATTTATTATATCTAACTACCATAGTGGACCTTATTTAATAATATAGTGGATCTATTCCACCTTACATTAAGTGGCCTCCACTATTATAACTATGGGCCCTCCAAGCCCCCCACTACCTCTTTAGATACCTAATATTCCATCCTCCTTATGAAAGTGTTGTCCTCGATGCTTGTTGTGAGGGTGTACAACCATATACCAAGGTCCCATCAATAAGTGTGGATCATAGTGTTGAAATAGACTAGAGAACCAGGGTCCCATGTTGAAATTCAAGCCACCATGATGAATTAGTCCAACTACCATTGTAAACTAGGGTCCCATGTCCAAGTGCTCATGTGAACTCCATGCAGAAGGCATTGAAACCCAATAACAAATTGTAAATTATGATAAAAAAGACTGACACCTATCATGTGGATCTAAATAAGAAGACCCGTCCACATAGTGGGAAAGGGTCATAGATGAATCTAGAAGGAATAATACCACTGTAGAATATGTAGGATGGACACTAGTAATCATAACTCGCTCCTAATTTGTCACATTTTTTTTCTCTATAATTGGTGGAGTAGAGACATCAAATAAAATATGAAAGTGGATGTCATCCCAAAAATGAGAACTATCCATATACTAAGCATCACAATCGGCCTCAGAATCATACCAAGCATATAATTATTGATTATATTCATCCCCGATGTCTTCCATAAGATATCCCTCATGTAGGATGATCTAGGAACATCGCTCCACCTCGGCATGCACTAGTCGATTAACACGTGTGGTGCACATTCAAAGAAGGGAGAGGCGTCGCCCTCTCGTTTTTCCTTCGAGAATATAAAGTGTGATCAAGAAAAATTAATACCGACAGGTTGGAAGAGAAAAGTTGTGCCTTTGCACAAGCTGGAGATAAGGTCGCCATTAAGTGTTTGACGATAGGAGGGATTTGCATCCGATTTAGAGAATATTTCCATCATTGTAATTTTCCCATTAGACATGAGTTTTGAATGGTGATTTGACACCACTAGATTAGCTTGGAGGGAATCTCGTCGATCTCCTTTTGTATAAACTATTGTATTATTTCCAGTAGAGCAAAGACATTGTAGGTGAGAAGAAATGCATAGGAGATAGGGAGAGAAACACAAAGAGTCAAGACTCAGTTGTAGCTCAGACTCCCCTACTGTAATGAACATCCTTACATTAATATGAAATGATAGTTTTTCCTGTTATCAATTTCTGTGTAATGGATATTTTGGTGCGAATGTCATTTGTATGAATTTGAGTTGTATATGAATGTTAGAAATCGTCTGCATGGATAGAGATACAGTTTTCTATATGTAAGTGTGTTGAATTAAGTCTAGTTCTCTAGGCCAAGTGCAAGGATTGAACGATAGAGTATGGAAGTTCTGTGAGCTGACGCAAACAGTGCGTGTCTGAACTCAGTGGAGTTAGAAGAGAAGCTGGGAGGAGGGCACACCCAGATAATTCACAAACTCAGGAGGAAATTTCAAGGTGGTTGGGTACCTTGGAAAGAAAGACTGTGTAGGAGGTAGCACAGTTCATATTTACTCAACACTAAGAAACACTCTGTCAGGAGGGCATAGAGAAAGTACGAGAGCATACGAGAGAAACATGGTTGGAGTTGTCGAAATCCTTAAGAGAGCCCATTGAATACTTGAGGGAAGGAAGGCTTTGTAAGAGTGCATTGATAAAGGAAATTAGATTCCTTAAGATGTCTAGGTAGGAAAAGGGAGAAGTCATCGAAACATTTAGTCACACGCAAGGAGTGCGTCGAGGAGATTGTAAGTCCATCTTACAAGCTCAGGAGGAAGAGTGAGAAGTTGCCAGGAGGGCACAATATATTTCATTAAAGGACGCAGAGAAACTAGGAATCTTGAAGGTTTTCAAGTCAGGCAAAGTCGTAGAAGAGTCTGTGCAGAACTCTGCAAGGAGTGCAGAATAATTTCGAGAATAGCCTAAGCCTCGAAAGGAAAATTGCGCTAAGTGTGAAAAGGGGTCAAGGAATTGCTGAAGTCTTGAAAACCATGAAATCACCCATTTCCGGGAGGATAAAGATGGAAGAAGGTTGAGATATTCAATAGCAGGAACTTCGGGAGGTTTTCCAAGAGAAACACAAACCTTTGCAATGTCTTGAAGAGCGATTTGAATCCAGGTCATTGGATATAGAAGGGATGCATGGAAACAATCCATACGAGTTAAAGGAGGAGTGTTCTGGAAGATATCGGAGGAGAATATCGGGAGACTATCAAGAGAATACCTGGAGATATGGGAGTCAAAGAAATCCTGGCCGTCCATTGAGATAGGATATGTGGTGAGAAATCAACACTTCACTAATTCCCAAATCGAGAAGGACATAGTTGGCAGAAGTGTAGACTCTTGAAGTCAGAAGTCATAGATTTGGTCCTAAAGAATTCGTTGATTCAGGATTCAGAAAAAGGGGAGTAAGAAGCTCACAAATGCTCCGAAGCATGGAGTCGCAAAGGGATTTGGCCCACGGTCATAGTCCATGGTCACATCAAGGAGGG
>JASDQU010436694.1:21685-32089 GCA_032191745.1 Picea mariana
CTTATTTGGTGTAGAAGTTCCCTTTTTGGGTGGCATGTTGGCCAAGTATCACTTTTGAACCTTGATTTTGAGGTGGTTCTGCTAGACACTATTTCTTCTGTTGTATCTCCCAATTTTTGGCCCTTCTGGGTATGAAACTTTCTCTTATGTAATTCTCTGATATTTCTTCTCTGTAATGCCACAGGTCTGATCAAATTGGATGTGCCAAGTGGAATTTGCAGTAACTTCCCCACAACTTGTCGATTTTTGGCCTTTCCAGGAGATCTCACTTGTATAGTGTGCCCCGCACAAAATAGTTGATATAAAATTCCAAAACTCATATCCAAACTACTACATACTGTCCACAATTCAATGCAACCAGTCCCACGCAATTTGGATACTCTAGGAAGAAGTTATGATTGTTTTACCTAGAACACCTTCTTGAAACTAGTCAATAGGGCTAGTCAGATACCCTATCTTACACAGGGTGTATCTACCAATTTAAGATGACCCAGAAGCTANCCAACTTAGCTTCCATTGAATCCATCTTAGTATCAAACTTAGCTTCCATTGAATCCATCTTATTTTGTAGTTCATTTATGTCCCTACACATTTCTTCACCTTCATCAAGAGTCCAAGTAGGATTTTCTGGAGGCTTAGTTGGTGTAGAAGTTCCCTTTTTTGGTGGCATGTTGGACAAGTATCACTTTTGAACCTTGATTTTGAGGTGGTTCTGCTAGACAATATTTCTTCTATTGTATCTCCCAAGTTTCAACCCTTCTGGGTATGGAACTTTATTTTATGTATATCTCTGATATTTATTCTCTTCAATGCCACAGTTCTGATCAAAATTGGATGTGCCGAGTGGAATTTACGGTAACTTCCCCACAACTTGTCGATTTTTGTCCTTTCCAGGAGATCTCACTTGTATAGCATGCCCCTCACAAAATAATTGATATAAAATTCTAAAACTTGCACCCAAAATACTACAGACTGTCCAAGATCCAATGAAACTAGTCCCACTCAATTTGGATACTATAGGAAGAAGTTATGATTATTTTACCTGGAACACCTTCTTGAGACTAGTCAATAGGACTAGTCATACACCCTATCTTACACAGGGTGTATCTACAAATTTAAGATGACCCAAAAGTTGAAATTTTTACCACAAATACCTTACTAATTTCTGTAAATATCCTCCAAATTTTAGGGTCTGAAACATTATGGAAAAGTTTTTATAGTGAAAATGCCGCAATGACTCATTTCAGGATGATTTCAGAACCCTATCTTGTACAGGCTATATCTTCAAAAGTATAAGGCCTCAGGAGCTGAATTTTTAACCCAACGTACCTTGATCCGTCTACTAAATATCATCCAATAATTTTCTTCGGAAACATTGTAGAAAACAAGTTATAGAGAAAATTCCAAGGTGTCTCAGATGTAGCAACGAAACCCCAAGACCTTGAAGTTTGATACCATATGTTAAGAACCAAATACCAATATAGCATAGAAAAACCTCAGAAAAAGTACTCAACGCCTTGAAAAAGAGATAATTTTAGATAATAAGCCTCTTTGAGGGGGCAACCTCCTTTTACCCCACTTAAATGTTCAAGTACAAGATGATTCAAAATGAAAATGTCTCCTTGGCATATATAGGAGACTAGGAGGTATAATTACAACTAATGGCCTAAAGACAACATAAATAAAATAACATTACTAATATAATATGCCCCAATTAAGGGGCAATGAGCCAATATTAGGGCTTAACATAGAGGTTGGTATAATAGAACTTGTTGAAGAATATGAGTGGATTATCCCTATAGTTGTTCAGGAGAAGAATCAAGGGGGAATAAGGATCTGTGTAGACTTGAGGAAGTTGAAGGATTCTTGTCTACATTATCCCTTCCCTACTCCATTTATAGATGAGGTATTGGAGAATGTAGGAGGTCAAGAAGCATACTCATTTATTGATGGATTTTCAAGATATAATCAAATCATAATAGCACCATAGAATCATCATAAGACTACATTTTCCATAGAATGGGGTTCATTTCAGTACATAGTAATTCCCTTTCGATTGAATAATTCTCAGAATATATTTTCAAGAGTAGTGGTAGTTGCATTCAAAAATTGTATAAATAAAATTTTGGAAGTTTATCTGGATGATTGGATAGTGTTTATATTATTGAAAGATCATGTTGAAGTTTTAATATTGATGCTATAAAGGTGTAGAAAATGTCATTTTTCATTGAACATTAAGAAATTCATATTCAACACACCTTTTGGAATTTTTCTAGGGCTTGTGGTGTGTAAACAGAGCCTACTGGTTGACCCTGCCAAGATTGTTGTCATTCTTAAATTACCACCACCTAATTCAATGTGAAAACTAAGAGCTACACTTGGTCATATAGGCTATTATAGAAAGTGTATAAAGAGATATGCATAGATTAGCTCTCCCATGAAGAAATTGTTAAAGAAGGATATCAAGTTTCAATGGAATGATGAGTGTCAATAGAGTTTGGACATCTTGAAGGAGAAAATGGTGACAGGGCCCATTTTGATTTTTTTGGATTGGTCGAAAGAGTTTCATGTTCATGTGGATGCATATTCAATACCACTTGGAGCAGTATTAAAAAAACCAAGAGAAGGTGACATAGATCACCTCATAGCATTTGCAAGCGAGAAACTATCAGATTCAGATCACAATTAGAATACAACATAACGAGAAGGGTTGGATATGGTATATGCATTATATAAATTCAGAAATTATTTGTTAGAAAAACATTTTAAAATGTTCACAGATCACTCTCCTCTTAGATATTTGGTCAACAAGCCAGTGTTGGGGGGAAGAATATGTAGATGGTTGTTGTTATTTCAAGAGTTTGATTTTGAAGTATTTGTGAAACCTGGAATATTTTATGCAGGGATAGATAATCTGTCCAAGATAACTAATGGGGAGGAACCAAGCATCTTGGAGGACAATTTTCCTGATGCACAACTCTTTTTAGTGAATATTGTTGATGAATACTTTGTTGATATTGTTGAATTGTTGAGTACAAGATTTTCCCCAAAGGAATATAATACTGCATAGAAGAAGAATTTTGTTGTTAGAGTTGTAGACAACAAACTTATTCTAGGACACTTGTATAAACTAGGAGTAGATAATATTCTAAGGATATGTGTTATGGAACATGATCATCCTATCATCTTGGAAGAAGCACATGAAGAAATAGTTGGAGGACACTATGTAGGAAATGCTACCGCGCAATAGATATTGTGTGTAGGAGTATGGTGGCCAATAGTTTCTAAATATGAAAAGGAGTATTGTTAGAATTGTCATGTTTGTTAGAGGATAGGAAAGCCATCCAAGATGAATGAGATGCCCCTTAGAACTCGGGTAACCCTTAAAGCGTTTGGAAAGTGGGAAGTCAACTTTATAGGACCAATAAATTCACCATATAGAATATTAAGAGCAAGGTATATCATTACAACAATAGAATATTTAACCAGATGGGCAGAAGCACCAACAGTAAAATATTGCAGTGCAGAGACTGCAACACAATTTTTGTTTGAAGAAGTAATCACAAGATTTTGATTCTCTAGAATTATGATGAGTGATCAGGGAACTCATTTTATCAATAGTACCATCCAGGAAATGACTGAAGAATTTTAAATACACCATTAGAAGAGAACTCCATGCCATCCTCGGTCTAATGGAACAAAAAAATCATTAATAAGATATTGGAGAATGCCTTAACTAAGATTTTCAACATAAACATGGATGATTGGGATTTGAATATACCAACAGTATTATGGGCTTATAGAACTACATGCAAGAAACTCACAGAGAAGACACCTTTCTGATTGTTGTATGGAAAAGAAGAATTAGTCCCTTTGGAATATTTGAGACCTAGTTTAAGCATTTCATCCATTAAAAATATGAAAAAAAGAGGCACAACTCAAGAAAGATTGTCTCGACTCAAGGAAATAGAAGAAGACATGATTATGGTTGGTTTCCATCAGGAAGTACAAAAAGAAAAGGACAAATCTTGGCATGATAGGCACATTAAGAAGAAAAAATTTAAGGAAGGATATCTAGTTCTCATATATGACATAAAATATTTACAACACCCATGAAAATTCAGGATGCATTGGCTAGGGCCAAATGAGATAAAGTTTGTCACAGATGGAGGTGTTGTGCAATTGTAGGATATAATAGGAAAATAAATTCAAGGATTGGTGAATGGTAGTCGACTAAAAATGTATAGGGACAACTGACCTAGTAACCCTTAGTAGATGTAGCACAAAAAAGTAGAGATGTATGTAGTGTATATAGTAGGAGTTAAAAGAGAAAAACAAGAAGAAAATTTGGAGAAACAAGAAAAATACAAAAATATGTAGTATATGGATAAGTGGTAGGCAGACAATTAGATGATACTACACACAACAAAAGCTAGTAAGTGGTATGAAAGAACTTGAAGACACTTTGTGCTAGAAAAAGGTGACAAGAAAGAAAATACAGTGCGTTGAGATAGAGAGTGGTCGGAAAAATGAAAACTGATGAATGAAAAAGTAAAGCACGACAAAGCATTTATGACACAAACTATGAAAGCAGGAAACTTGCAAGGAAAGACTGATTATGACATTGAGAAAATGAAAAATGAGGAGCCATAACTTAGTGTGAGAAGGTGATTTCGAAGAGTTCACTGAATATTCAAAGTAGCTTTTGTAGGATTCAACATAATGGTGCCACCGAAGAATAGAGCTCCCAGTCGAGTCACAAGGAAAACATGTAGTTCCATGAGATATCCATAGGAAAAAGTCACATAAGTAAAAAACCATATTCAATTGGAAGGAGTGGTATATGTCGATGCCATCCCTTCTCTATTTATTGAAACAATCAGTCCCACGATGGTAAAAGAACAGAATCCAATGACATAGGTAATGGACATCGACTTGAGGGGAGAAGAAAAAAAACCTATTGTAGAACAAAACCCTAAACAACAACTTGGGTTAGGTGCAACTCAACATATGAATAAAGAAGACAACCAACGAACATAGTCATATGAGCCAAGAGGATATGCCAGAGTAGAACAACAACCTATCTCAAAACCAACACAACAATCAGAAGAACAGGTGCAGGTGGAGGTTGTTACAAACAAGAAGAATTATGATGCATAAAAAGATGAGGATGCACACCAAGAAGCAGGTCCATTGGCATCGATAAAGAAGTAAAAGGGAAAATATATAATGCAAAGATCACTATGCAAACATAAAGACATAACACCGACACTATCGTGCATAATCAAAGGAGTCACTATCCTTCCTAGCATATTAGGATGTGTGGATACATTGAAATATCTAGACCATGATATTGTAGATAGGGACAAGTTCCTTGATTTTATGCCAAAAGTATACATGGAGAGAAAAGGAACACGTCTGTCAAGAGATCCAATTTCTATAGGATTGTAGGGTTCTATAACACAAGTATCATGAACCTGTTGGAAATTCCCCACTTTGAGAGAGGCAAAGATGTGAATGCATGTGTGAAACATATATTAGCACTAGTTCATGGGGGTATTCTATGGATGGATAAACTAGTATCAATAGATGTAGATTTAATTGCAAAAATAATAGGTTTTCCAACAAATGGAGAAAATCCAGAACAATATTTGGATGACAAGATTAAGGAGAAAGTACTAGTAGAGGAGATAAAGAAGAAGTACAATATTGACATATGATCTAGGGGGTTGATAATTAACAGGATCAATGAACCAACAACTGGATTGACGACAAATTTGATGGCTTGTAAAATTCTAAGGAAATGTCGCAAGGAAGAAACACCTACAGGGGTTATAGCAACAGTCACATAGTGTGCAAGGGGAGTCTACTCAGCTGGGATCCATATTTAATGAATTTAGTTTTGGATGACAACAAGGATGTGCAGGACTTAGGATCATAGTTCCATTATGTATGGTTGATAATAATGATAAATTTGGTGGGTTTGGGAGAACCCAAATATAGTGTCTTTTACCCGAGACTAGGGAAGTGTTGTGCAACAAAGTATACAACATTATGGCCCACTTCAGACACAAAAATAAGGAAGGTAAATTCCAACATATTTGCTATATATTATGTCGAGATGTAGGAAAAGGTGGCTAATAAATGGAGGATACCACCAGAAGTGGTGGAAGAGAATAAAAACATAGCTAACTTTTAGACATCAATACACAAAACGTGGATCCAAGCCAAGAGGGATCCCAAGAAAAATTGGTTACAAATGAGGTACTGTGTGATAGGAGAACAAGTGAAATGGGCCATGAAATACTGGCCTGTAGAATGGAAGGTACCAGTAGTTTCCAAGAAGGTACAAAAGGGTAAGCAACAAGTAGAAGCTGGCCCATAGCAAAAATCAAACAGTCCAACAGTGAATATGAGGAAGGAAACTGAGCATGTGAAGGAAACATGAGGGAGAGAAACAATTAGAAAACAAAGACAAAATAATACTATCCAAAAGCCCTCAGCACAGGAGAAGGACCGCACAAAAGTAAAAAACGAAGGAGAACAAAAGGACATTAATGTTCCTATGCAGGAGGAACTAGGAGGAGTAGATTTCCCAGACATGGACATACCAACTACTACAACGCATATGTAGACATTTCCCATGAAGAGGTCAGTAGTACAAGAAGGAGGCCAACACAAGGAGATAAAGGCGCATAAGAGAGTCCCTGAGCTTACATTGACATAAGATGTGTTAGGTATCTAGAGAGGTAGTGGGGGGGGAAGAGGGCCCATAATGATAATGGTGGAGGCCACTCAATGTAAGGTGGACTATATCCACTATATTATTAAATAAGGCCCACTATCGTAGTTAGATATAATAAATGTAAGAAGATTTACTGGAAGGTTCTACTTATAGAAGGTTCCTCCTCTAGAATGATCTTAGGTTGTTGGTAGCACTATATAAAGGGGTTCAAGCAATGTAATGGGATATGAAGATAGGTATTGTATTTGGAGCTGAAGTTCATTAGGAGGTTTCCCCCTTGAAGAGGAAAGTGAACAAGAGAGGATCCATTTTATGGTGTTGCCCTACCTCAAGGTTTTTCTATAATAAAAGTGTCATTTCTTCTGTATTTCTCTTTGGATATATTTTTTATTATGTATTTGTGGTGATTATATTTATATATCTACTCAAGTAATTAACAATTGGTATGAGAGCACTTTCCTTGGTAGGAATTGTGGGCGATTTGTTTTCTATTTTTTCATATTTTTTTGGATAAGAAAAAGAGGGCAGCGACATTCTGGACAATTTATGTATATTTATATGAAATTTTTTTATAAATAGGTTGTATATATGATTTAATCTCAGAAAAAATACCCAATTAAAAAAACAATCGTATGAAACAGAGTCCAAGAAGTCAAGATATCGACATTTTAAAATCTGCAAATTTTCAGGATTTTTTCTTCGAACAATGACACTATTTTTTTTTATTTTTGTAGTACCTGGAGGAAACTTTTTCTAAAAAAAAATCACATGTATGAGTTCTGTTTTCAAAAATAGTTTATTTCAAAAAAAAATACCCTAATCAGAGCTTCAGAAGTGAAGATATTGTTGATTTAAAATCAGTCACTTTGGGGGGTTTTTTGTGACGGTAACAAGATTGCAGAGTTCATAACTTTGCATAAGGTGTTCATATTTCGACCAGATAAATTACATTGGATATATATTTTTAATATTTTTCTTTTTGTACATTATATGTGGTGTTTCCTGTGCATATTCACTCTCAACTCATGGAAATTCTATGAAAGGTTGAAGCCCTCAAAGTCGATATGCATGACCACTTGCAAGGCACCAAGGCTAGTTTACATGACCACACAGAAAGTTATCACAATATTCAATAGTCATTGGCTCTCCTATGGCTCAAACCCCTTTCCTCCAAAGGGATGCTTGACCTCCCAGTCTTGGATCATTCAAGTCATTGAGCCAGATGGCTCGTCGGGCTCCTAATGGGAACCGATTTAACTTTACATAGCCCCTTCCACCCTTTCGGCGCAGGTTGTGTGGCACCCGCAGATCCTCTCCTTAGTGCTCTTTAAATCTTAACGCCAATAGATGATAGCTCTCTATGATAGGTTACCTCCTTGATGTGACCACAGACTACGACCATGGGCTATCTCCCTTCGCAACTCCATGCTTCAGAGCTTTTTGAGCTGCTTACTCCCCTTTTCCCGATTCCTGAATTGATGAATTCTTCAGAACCAAATCTATGGTCCACTTTCTTCTCGCGATCGATGACTGAGATCAAATTGTGACTTTGGAATTCATGAGTCTACACTTCTCCCAAATCTTTCCTTCCCGATTTGGAAATCAACGAAGTGTTGATTTCTCACCACATGTCCTATCTTAATGGACGACCAAGATTGATTCGGCTCCCAGCTCTCTGGGCATTCTACCGATATTCTCCTCTGATATCTTCTGGAACACTCCTCCTTCAGCCCTTATGTATTGTTTCCATGCGTTCCTTCTAGATCCAACGACTTGGATTCAAATCTATCTTTGTGACTTCGCAAAGGTATGTGTTTGCTCTTGGCAAACCCCCCGAATCTCCTACTCCCGAATATCTTGACCTTATTCCACCTGTCTCCTCCCAACAATGGGTTATTTCACGGTCTTTGGGACTTCAAAAAATCCTTGACCCGTTTTCACACTTAGCACAATTTTCCTTTCGAGTTAGGCTATTCTCAAACTTCTTCTGCACTCCTTGTAGAGTTCTTCGCACACTCTTTTGCAATTTTTCGTGGCTTAAAAACCTTTAAGGTTCCCAGTTCCTCCACGTCCTTTAATGAAATTTCTCGTGCCCTCCTGGAAACTTCTTTCTCTTTCTCTTGAGCTTGTAAGATGGAATTACAATCTCCTCGATGCACTCCTTGCATGTGGCTAATATTTTCGATGACTTCTCCCTTTGCCTACCTAGACATATTAAGGCATCTCCTTTCCTTTGTTGATGCACTCTTGCAAAGCCTTCCTTCCTCCGAGTGTTCAAAAATCCTGGGGTTCTCTTAAGAATTTCAACACCTCCAACCGTGTTTCCCTTGTATTCTCTCATACTTTCTTTATGGCCTCCTGGCATAGTGTTTTAGAGTGTTCAATAACTCTGAACTGTGCTTCCTCCTACATAGTATTTCTTTCCAAGGTACCCAATCACCTTGAAATTTCCTCCCGATTCTGTGAATTATCTAGGTGTGCCCTCCTCGTAGCTTCTCTTCTGACTCCATTGAGTTCAGACACGCACTCTTTTCATCGGCTCACAAAACTTCCATACTCCGACGCACACTCCTTTCACTTAGCCTAGAGAACCATACTTAATTTAGCACACTTACAGATAGAAAAATGTATCTCTATCCATGCAGACGATTTCTAACATTCATCTACAACTCAAATTCATACAAACAACATTCACACCAAAATATCCATTGCACAGAAATTGATAATAGGAAAAACTACCATTTTCTATTAATGGCAGGATGTTCATTACAATAGGGGAGTCCAAGCTACAACTGAGTATTGACTCTCTATGTTTCTCTCCCTATATACTATGCATTTCTCCACACCTACAGTGTCTTTTCTCTACTGGCAGCAATACAATAGTTTATACAAAAAGGGCTCGACGAGCTTCCCTACAAGCTAATATACTGATGTCAAATCATCATTCAAAATGCCTATCTAATGGGAAAATTACAATGATGGAAGTATGCTCCAAATCGGATGCAGATCCCTCCTACCATCAACCACTTAATGGCGACCTTATCTCCAGATTTTGTGAAGGCACAACTTGGCTCTTCCAACCTGTCAGCATTAATTTGTCTTGATCATGCCTTATATTCTCTAGTTCATTGGCTGGATCTTCTCTTGCAGACTGGTTTGCTGCACTTCTTCCTTTTCAATGGGTAAATCAAATTGGTCTCCCCAGTTATCTTCTTCATCTCTTGTGGCCTTAGCTTTCCACTCTGTTGCAGCTTCCACTCTTGCATGCTTCTCATCACTGGATTGTTTCTCATCCTATCCTTTTGACAGATTTGATCCCGTCATCTCCTCTTCTGTCGGTTCAACTCCAACTTCCTCCAACTACTCCTCATGATGGTATTCATCTCCCTCTTCTACTACATGCTTCACTGTCGCAATCATCTCTTGTTCATCTCCCCTACTAAAGTTTTCAAGCAATTATGTTGAATGCTCTTCTCCTACGATATGCATGTTAGAAAAACAGGACCGTGGAGCAATAAAATAAAACAAATGCAGAAACAAAACACATAAGACACACAATACAAGAGAGACACAGATTTACGTGGTTCACCCAGTGTGGGCTACGTCCACCAGAGAAATTGCCAGGTCCTTCCTTTATTATTATCCAGCAAATGAAGGGA
>JASDQU010436694.1:36704-49392 GCA_032191745.1 Picea mariana
GTCCTCATCATGAATTTCATGGGATGCATTTTCACTTTCAGGTGTCTTCTCTGTTATGAAATTTTTCAATACTTCCATGATCTCCCCTTTTAAACCATCCATCTTAGTATCCAACTTAGCTTCCTTTGAATCCATCTTCTTTTGTAGTTCATTTATGTCCCTACGCATTTCTTCACCTTCATCAATAGTCCAAGTAGGATTTTCTGGAGGCTTAGTTGGTGTAGAAGTTCCCTTTTTTGGTGGCATGTTGGCCAAGTATCACTTTTGAACCTTGATTTTGAGGTGGTTCTGCTATACTATATTTCTTCTGTTGTATCTCCCAAGTTTTATCCCTTCTGGGTATGAAACTTTATTTTATGTAGTTCTCTGATATTTATTCTCTTCAATGCCACAAGTCTGATCAAAATTGGATGTGCCAAGTGGAATTTACGGTAACTTCCCCACAACTTGCTGATTTTTGTCCTTTCCAGGAGATCTCACTTGTATAGCGTGCCCCACAAAAAATAATTGATATAAATTTTGAAACTCGCACCAAAAATACTAAAGACTGTCCACGATCCAATGAAACTAGTCCCACTCAATTTGGATACTCTAGGAATAATTTATGATTGTTTTACCTGGAACACCTTCTTGAGACTAGTCAATAGGACTAGTCAGATACCCTATCTTACACAGGGTGTATCTAAAAATTTAAGATGACCCAAAAGATGAACGTTTTACCATAGATACCTTACTAATTTTTGTAAATATCCTCTGAAGTTAAGGGTCTGAAACATTACGAAAAAGTTTTTAAAGTGAAAATTCCACAATGACTCATTTTAGGATGATTCTAGAACCCTATCTTGTACAGGCTCTATCTCCGAAAGTATAAGGCCCCAGGAGCTGAATTTTAAACACAACGTATGTTGATCCATCTACTAAATATCCTCCAAGTCGTGTCTTTGGAAATGTTGTAGAAAACAAGTTATAGTGAAAATTCCAAGGTGTCTTAGATGTAGCAGCGAAACCCCAAGACCTTGAGCTTTGATACCATATGTTAAGAACCAAATACCAATATAGCATAGAAAAANAATGTCTCCTTGGTATATATAGGAGACTGGGAGGTATAATTACAACTAATGGCCTAAAGCCAACATAAATAAAATAACATTACTAATATAATATGCCCCAATTAAGGGGTAATGAGCCAATATTAGGGCTTAACATAGAGGTTGGTATAATAGAACTTGTTGAAGAATATGAGTGGATTAGCCCTATAGTTGTTCAGGAGAAGAATTAACGGGAATAAGGATCTGTGTAGACTTGAGGAAGTTGAAGGATTCTTGTCTACATTATCCCTTCCCTACTCCATTTACAGATGAGGTATTGGAGAATGTAGGAGGTCAAGAAGCATACTCATTTACTGATGGATTTTCCGGATATCATCAAATCATAATAGCAACATAGGATCATCATAAGACTACATTTTCCATAGAATGGGGTTCATTTCAGTACATATTAATTTCCTTTCGATTAAATAATTCTCGGGCTATATTTTCAAGAGTAGTGGTAGTTGCATTCAAAAATTGGATAAATAAAATTTTGGAAGTTTATCTGGATGATTGGATAGTGTTTATATTATTGAAAGATCATTTTTAAATGTTAATATTGATGCTATAAAGGTGTAGAAAATGTCATTTTTCATTAAACATTAAGAAATTCATATTCAACGCATCTTTTGGAATTTTTCTAGGGCATGTGGTGTGTAAACAGGGCCTACTGGTTGACCCTGCCAAGATTGTTGTCATTGTTAAATTACCACCACCTAAGTCAGTGTGAAAACTAAGAGCTACACTTGGTCATACAGGCTATTATAGAAAGTGTATAAAGAGATATGCACATATTAGCTCTCCCATGAAGAAATTGTTAAAGAAGGATAACAAGTTTCAATGGAATGATGAGTGTCAACAGAGTTTGGACATCTTGAGGAGAAAATGGTGACGGGGCCCATTTTGATTTTTCCAGATTGGTTGAAAGAGTTTCATGTTCATGTGGATGCCTCTTCAATACCACTTGGAGTAGTATTAACAAAACTAGGAGAAGGTGACATAGATCACCTCATAGCATTTGCAAGTGAGAAACTATCAGATTCAAAACATAATTAGAATACAACATAATGAGAAGGGTTGGATATGGTATATGCATTATATAAATTCAGAAATTATTTGTTAGAACAACATTTTAAAATTTTCACAGATCACTCTCCTCTTAGATATTTGGTCAACAAGCCAGTGTTGGGGGGAAGAATATGTGGATGGTTGTTGTTATTTCAAGAGTTTGATTTTGAAGTAGTTGTGAAACTTGGAATATTTTATGCAGGGATAGATAATATGTCCAGGATAACTAATGGGGAGGAACCAAGCATCTTGGAGGACAATTTTCCTGATGCACAACTCTTTTTAGTGAATATTGTTGATGAATACTTTGTTGATATTGTTGAATTGTTGAGTACAAGATTTTCCCCAAAGGAATATAATACTGCATAGAAGAATTTTTTTTTTGTTTGAGTTGTAGACTACAAACTTATTCTAGGACACTTGTATAAACTAGGAGTAGATAATATTCTAAGGAGATGTGTTATGGAACATGAACGTCCTATCATCTTGGAAGAAGCACATGAAGGAATAGTTGGAGGACACTACACAGAAAATGCTACTGCGCAATAGATATTGTGTGTAGGAGTATGGTGGACAATAGTTTCTAAATATGAAAAGGACTATTGTTAGAATTGTCATGTTTGTCAGAGAATAGGAAAGCCATACAAGATGGATGAGATGCCCCTTAGAACTTAGGTAACCCTTAAAGTGTTTGGAAAGTGGGAAGTCGACTTTATAGGATCAATACATTCACCATATAGAATATTAAGAGCAAGGTATATCATTACAATGATAGAATATTTAACCAGATGGGCAGAAGCACCAACAGTAAAATATTGCAGTGCAGAGACTGCAACACAATTTTTGTTTGAAGAAGTAATCACAAGATTTTGATTCTCTAGAATTATGATGAGTGATCAGGGAACTCATTTTATCAATAGTACCATCTAGGAAATGACTGAAGAATTTGAAATACACCATTAGAAGATAACTCCATACCATCCTCGGTCTAATGGAACAACAAAATAATTTAATAAGATATTGGAGAATGCCTTAACTAAGATTTTCAACATAAACATGGATGATTGGGATTTGAATATACCAACAGTATTATGGGCTTATATAACTACATGCAAGAAATTCACAGGGAAGACACCTTTCTGATTGTTGTATGGGAAAGACGAATTAGTCCCTTTGGAATATTTGAGACCTAGTCTAAGCATTTCATCCATTAAAAAAATGAAAAAGAGGTGCAACTCAAGAAAGATTATCTCGACTCAAGGAAATAGAAGAATACGTGATTATGGTTGGTTTCCATCAAGAAGTACAGAAAGAAAAGGAAAAATCTTGGCATGACAGGCACATTAAGAAGAACAAATTTAAGGAAGGATATCTAGTTCTCATATATGACATAAAATATTTACAACACCCACAAAAATTTAGGATGCATTGGCTAGGGACAAATGAGATAAAGTTTGTCACAGATGGAGGTGTTGTGCAAATGTAGGATATAATAGGCAAAGAGATTCAAGGATTGGTGAATGGTAGTCGACTAAAAATGTACAGGAACAATTGACGCAGTAACCCTTAGTAGATGTAGCACAAAAAAGTAGAGATGTACATAGTGTATATAGTAGGAGTTAAAAGAGAAAAACAAGAAGAAAATTTGGAAAAACAAGAAAAATAAAAAAATATGTAGTAGATGGATAAGTGGTAGGCAGGCAGTTAGATGATACTACACACGACAGAAGCTAGTAAGTGGTATGACAAAACTTGAAGACATTTGTGCTAGAAAAAGGTGACAAGAAAGAAAATACAGTGCCCCAAGATAGAGAGTGGTCGGAAAAATGAAAACTGATGAATGAAAAAGTAGAGCACGACAAAGCATTTATGACACAAACTATGAAAGAAAGAAACTTGCAAGGAAAGACTCATTATGACATTGAGAAAATGACAAATGAGGAGCCAAAGTCTGTATTATTATAAATCCATAGTCTGGTTCTCCCAATAGTGATGATGATGGGTCTCTTACAAAATGACAAGTATTTAAAGACCTCCCACAAGGTAAAACATCCATGTGGGAATTATCAAAACAGTTTACAAAAAATCTGGGAACAATCTCCCAAGTCTCTATTTTTTCCCTACGACTGGCAACTGAAAACTATATCTAAACTGCTACAGCATGTCCCATTTGTCAATGAAATTCGTAAGTACCTGTAAAGAGACAAGAATACAGAAGTTTAGATAATGTTTTATTGATAAAATTGCCCAAAATTTAATTTTTAAGACTAGCTATAGAATCTTGCGATTCTGTAGCTGGTCTAATTTGAGCACAGAATTGTTTTAAAATCAATCCAAAACTTAACAGAATTATATTCGACTTATTAAACCAAAACTAATTCCAAACGAAGCGAATCATTCATACAACAACAAATCAAAACTTGTATACAAATTGAACAAATGAAATCATAATCTAATTAATCAATTGGTAACAGGATATGTGAGATTTGTCAAACAACTTTCATTACCAATTCGGAACATACAGAATCAATCAACAGTTGGAGAATCAACGAAATCATCTATTGAACCAATTTCAAAACAAATTATAATCGATTTAGCCAAATCTTTCATACGAATTCAATAGAGACAAAATATGTCAATCTGAGCTTGACAAAATCGTTTTTCAAAATCAAAACTAACAGAGCAGTATCAAATCTATCTTCGATACCAATCCTACTCATACAAGTAATTATGCTAACTCAAGGCACGCAACAATCGTTTGCAAATCAAATCGAACATGAACAAATCGAAATAGTTTGGGGCTGACACAATCGTTATGCCATATCGTATCAATCGCCACAAGATTTTAGCAAACCAAACTTTTATACAGGTCGAATGCAATCATAATCCAAACGAGAATATTTRTTSAAATTAAAAAGAATCGTTTCTGGTAAGTCAAAGCCAACAGGATTGTTTTGAATTCATTAAAAACAAAACTAATCGAAAGTAAACCCAATCAACTACCCTGATCATATTAATTCAAACCGACTGAATTGTTTCAAAGCGAACCAAGAAGAATGAAAACAAATCAATCGCTTATACTAATCTGAGAATAAAAATCATAATTGTGTCTGAGTTTAGCAAACAAATTTCCCACTCATGATCCATAACGAAATTATTCTGGCAAAACGAAAGTAACAGAATCATCGTGAATCTATTAAAAACGAACAGATCTAATTGAAAGCAAATCCAATCAGTTATATTAATTCAAACCAACTCATAAAACAAGATTAACATTGAAATTCATACATGGGTAGTAAGAAAAAGCTTCGATCATGATAATTTTGAATTGACAAAGGCCGTTGCTACCTCGATGTTTCTGAAAACAATCGAACTGGTGGTCTTTTGTTTTTTCTCGTTAGCTTGTAGCTTGTCGTTCTCCTTTGACAGGACTGTCACCCATTCTTCTAACGATTTGATACTTGATTGCAACAGGGGAACGTCGGTGTAATAACGCTCTAGCCAAGCATTACATTGGGTACATGGTGATTGATTGGGCTTCAGCAACACAGGCGAGGGTTTGTTCCAATTACCAGGGGTTTCATTGTGCAGCTTGATTCCAGGGTAATTAGGGTCGTTTTTGAGGCATGGAGGTAAGTTAGAGACATAGTCATAGGTTTTCGTAGAGCATAGGCCATGGGAATAGGGGTATTCCTCGGCTAGGAAATGCTCAATATCAGAGTTCGAGTCCTCGCTCAGCACTATTGGCTTCTGATCAATGTTTGGTTTGGGTTTATTCCTAGCGCATCTCGATATCCATCGAGCATGTTTCTTCCCCTTACTGTTGATAGTAGAATCACCCTTTCCTTTCTTCCTCACCGGCTTCTTGTCGGCCTCAGTCTTTTATTTAGTACAAGGGTTGGCTATGGTATCGGGTAGGTCGATGTTAGGGCAATCCGAGGGTTTGACAGGGGGTAGAAGGATATGAAATGGCACGACTGGCCCAACCAAAATTTCTGTAACCACGACCTTGTCAACTTGGACAGACTCGGGGGTGGCAAAGCCATTTCTAGATAGGAAGGCCTACCAACTATCACCATGAAGGCTCAAATGATGGACGACTATAACTTTGATCAAGCTGTGATGAAAAAGGCTGCTATCGGCCTTCTCACACTTGAATCTTTTAGACATCTTGTAAAGACTACGCAAGAAGTAATGTGGCATGTTCAAAGGGTAGCCTATAAAATGCATCAATAACCGAAGATGATACAAAAATACCAATCCATACCGACCTTCACAGGTCACAAACTGTTTAACAATCGCCAAAAGATCGTGCCACCTGGGTTTGAGGGTAGTGATAGGCATACCTTTATCACAGGAAACAATCTTCCTTGATGTGAACAGAAGAGGCCACGACACCTCGTCTACCTTGGAGTTTTTAAGCCAATGTTGCCCTAAAGCTGGTAGTCCTGTAGCAGAGCTCATGAATTCCTCATTGAGCTCGATCTCTATGTCTCCGACCTTAGCCCTGCACCCATCGAAGGTGAGGGCGAATTTTTGGGAAACCGATAGATCAAAACCCTCAAACCTTTGGATAAACACCAGCCAGTCACCGTTTTACAAATCTTGGTGAGAATTATCGAATAGCAACAGAGTTTGGCTACCACTCGGTTATGTGCATACCACTGGTGCCATAGAACAGAATACACAGTGGGCAAGGGTTTACGGCCAAGGGTTCGAACAAGGTATTCGCAAGATCGATAGCACTCGGGCTTACCTGAAAACAACAGAGATGACCTGGGATAGGGGGAAGGCATTAATGCCCAAATGTGCGAGGGTGGTGGAGGTAGATCAGCCCATGAAAAACAATCATTTCCCACAGTCCAACCGATGATGCATATAGCGATCCAAATCACTATTGCATATGTCAAAAATTATGCCATTCAAACCATTAACGAAATCTATGGTAAGTCGACCAAACACTTGTGCAAGCAATAGTATTAGCATAGTTTTAAAACCAAAAAAATGATTCGTAATCAACACCAAGGGTTTGATCATATCACATATGTGTTGTATGAAATGATTATACCAAGGGTTTAACCACACGAAAATGTGTTTTCATGAAACCAATGTGTCAAGAAAATGGATGAAAGACTATAGAACATTAAACCACCAATGTATCAAAAACTCGATCACAAGAATATCATCACAGTCTTATAACAACGAATTCATATTAACAATTAAAGAATGCCAAATGAGTAAAGACCTTGGAGCCTTGCCAACTGCGCAACTATAATTAAATTGGAAACACAATGAACACATAGACAAGAGTGACCATAATAATCCAGTGATGATTTTAATGTGACTTTGAAATCGGAGTTTTCACGCTTGCAGTCGTGAAAACGAGAACAAAGGCAGGTGTGCAAATTGCGCAAAAATAATGGTGTTGTTTTATCCCAAAGATTGCGATGAAAATCAAGGGTTGCAAAACACTGGTGTAGGCAGCTTATAAGGATAGGATAAAAATACGAATTGGCTGCCAACAATGGCGACACACTGGTAGAAGTAGTTATCTCTGCCAAAAGAACAAATTCAGATTAGGATAACAAGAATAATTGCACAGAAATAACCAGAAGAATGTTTAAACATCATTAATGATCAAATATTCCAACAGTGTTTAAAGGATGGAAACTAATAACAGTCTTAAGATAAGCGAGCCATGATATTAAAGATAAAATCTCCAATACTGTTGACAAAGCCACTGCTGCCAGTAGGCATCCATAGCCTCGACAAGGTTTCCATTTAACCCACTCTGATATCCGTATCCTACCAAGAAGTTCCAGATCAAAATAAAGGACATTTTAAGGTCAGAGGTTTCATATTTGCAAATTTTCATATACCCGACATTGCTTCGCTGCCAGCAGGCCTGTTCAGTACCCCGACGAAGTTGTCTTGGCATCATGCATGCATTTACCCGCTGCCAGCAGACCTGTTCAGCATCCCGGCGGGTTTACAAGCACTTCCCACAGCTCTTTTATTAGTTTTTTTTTAAAGATATATAGTCAAGTGGGGTGATGCTGAAAATTATGATATTTTAGCATATTTTTTACAGACCTCAACAGAACTTTTAGAAATGTCCTTCATTAAAATCCAGAGACGGTTTATTTACAAAACCAACTTTCTAAGGCAAGGAGACATCTTCTGAGTCATTCCCTTAAGGAGCAGGGACAACCTAATAAGATAATAGATGATCGCGACAGGCTTTACTCACAGATCGAAATCAGTTAACTTCTTTCAAACAACAGTTTTTTCCAACAAAGATGTAAATTTCAGAAGTATACAATTGATGTTTACACAATTTTTCAGCAGTCTTTTCCATGAAATAATTTTCTTTTTTTTTTGTCTGAACAGTTCCAAAATTCAGGTATGTGTATTTCCAAAAAACAAAACGTAAAGGAAAACTCAAAACCAAAACAAAAAAAGAAAAGAAAACAAAAGAAAAATATGTACATAGTATACAAAGAGTTCTCATCAAGCGAAATATATTTTCAGAGCTTGGCCATTCACCGGATAGGTGTTAGGTTGCCCCTCTAGATTCTGCAATCATAAAGAGATAGGACCCAGTTTCTCAACAATTAAAAACAGTCCAAGCCATAAATTTTGAAATTTCGTGTGTTCTCCCTTTCCCTCATGCGGTTTGTCCCATTTCAAAACAAGATCACCTACTTCGAAGTTCCTATCAGAGGCAGAGTTGGAATCAAACCAGCTTTTGACCACTAGGTGATGCTGATCTAACTTACGTTTAGCTTGAGCTCTTACCTCTTCTAGTTTCATTAAAGCGTTGATTCGGTTTTCCAAAGGGGGACAGTTCTTAATGCAGTAGCTTCAGACCACCTGGTGAAATAATCTGTGGCTGTTATGATAAACTTATGTTGCTGTGAGGATGGTGGGTTGATTGGACCTATGATATCAAGGCCCCACTGCTGAAAAGGAGAGTCTACTGAAACAGGCTGCAAAGGAAAGGATGGTTTCTGTAACCGCCCGGATGCTTTTTGACAAATAATACATTTACGACACAAGGCATGGGTGTCTCTAAAAAGTGTGGTCCAGTAATAACCGACTCTCAGAACTTTATGGGCATTGGTATCACCACCAAAATGCCCACCAGCTTCTCCTGCATGCAACTCTAGTAAGACTTTTTCTGCTTCATCTTTCTCAAGACAGCGCATCAGTATGCCATCAAAATTTTGACAAAACAGAATACCATTAATCAAATGAAAGGAGGTAGACTTTAATCTTAACGATCTTCTTTTAGTGGGATCCAAGTGACGGGGGGCTGATCCACGTTCAAGACAGAATTTTATATCATCATACCAGGGACTGACAGAGTTTTGTACACAGTCGATTGCATTTTGATTGTGCTGTCCTAGGTTTGACATGTCGTTTTCTTCTTGTTGTCCTGCTACTGAATCAAAAACTAACTTGCATAACCCTTGGCCTCTCACTATCTGAGATGGGGTGATTTCTATGTCGTACTCCTGTAAGGAGGTCACCCAGTTTTCCCTCTTTTCACCTAGCTCTTTCTGCACTAACAGATTCCTGACAGCTGGATAAGGGACAATAATCTTCATCCTAGATTTCAAAAGATAAGACCGGAAGTGTTTTACTGATTTGAAAATAGCGTAGGCTTGCTGATATACTGCTGGGTAATTAAGTTCCGCGCCTTTGAAAGCAGAGCTCATAAAGGCAATGGTTACTTCGTTGTTTTCTGCGTGCTTTTGGGTTAGGACTGTAGCGTAGGAGAAGTCAGAAGAAAAAGTGTAGAGCGTGAAGTCTTTTGAAAAGTTGGGGCTCATGAGAGAAGGAGCGTCTATTATGGCATTCTTTATTGCATTAAAATCTTGGTTTTCTAAGGGTCCCCAATGATATTGTACGTCTTTTTTAATTAAATTCTGTAAAGGTCTGACCATTTCGGAGAAACTGGGGACGGATCTCCTGACAAAGTTTATCTGGCCTAAGAAAGACTGCATAGAATTTTTCGATGAGGGAGGGCGAAGTTTCGTGATGGCTTGAGTCCTTTTGGGGTCGATAATCATCCCTTCACTTGATACAATGAATCCTAAGAGTTTACCTTGTTCTACAGCGAAACTAGATTTTTTAGGGTTTAAGGAAATGTCGTATTTACGACATCGCTATAGAACAGTTCTCAAATGAGCTAGATGATTAGTTTTTTTCTTTGAAAAGACGGTAACGTCATCCAGGTAAACTATGATGGACTGATTGATCAAGCCTCGAAAAGTGATTTCCATCGCTCTCTGGAAAGTGGCACCGACATTAATCAATCCAAAGGGCATTTTTCGATAAGTGTAGGTGCCCCATGGAGTGCGGAAGGTAGTTTTAAGTTGGTCTAGAGGAGACATCAGGACTTGGTTGTACCCTGAGAAACCATCTAATAAAGATAGCCTTTCAGAACCAGATACCCGTTGAAGGATCTGTTCCATGGGTGGGACAGGGTAGTTGTCTTTATCAGACGCTCTATTAAGGTTTTGGAAATCGATGCATAGTCGAATTTCCCCACTTTTCTTTCGAATAGGGACAAGGTTAGAAACCCATTGAGTGTGCCTAACAAGGAAAATTATCTTATCATTTAGGAGTTTATTTAATTCTTTTTTGACAGTGGGTTCGCACTTAGGGTGCATTTTTCTTAATTTTTGTTGAAAGGGAAAGGTTTGAGGTTTCATAGGAATGACGTGTTGTATGATGTTAGGGTTGAAGGTTTTAAGGTCATCATATGTCCACGCAAAGATATCTTTAAATTATTTAAACAATTTAACAAATGCATCTTTTTCTTGTTCAAAACACCTAACCCCTAAATTAATGCATTGTGGATTATCATCAGTTCCCAAGTTTACTTTTTCATATAATAAAGAGGAACTATTTGTTTTACAGTTGACCAATTTTTTGAATTTATCTTGAAGATCGTAAAATTTCTCTAATCTAACTACAGATTTAGGGATCAAATTTACCATGTCTGATGAAGATTCAGGAGTTCTTGGATCTGGTATTACCGTGAAATCACGCAAATTGTCGTCATGAGTGCATTCATTGATCACCATGCCTTGAAAAGTTTCTTCCATATGTAGGAATCTAATAATCTGTTGATTGTCGTCGAAGAGTCTCCAATTCGTGATGTTGTCGGGGACACATGGCCTGAACAATAGTTCGACAGAGAAAGCATCCGGGGACAAGCCTTCTGTAGGAAAGAGTTTGGAAGCTACGTTAGCTAATAGATCGGCTTCAGAGTTATTCAATCTAGGAATAGAATTTATATTGAAAGCGAAAAATTTATTCATTAAATTCCATACCTCGGATTGGTAGCTTTTAAGATGCGGAGATAGACAATGGATAGAATCTCTTACTTGTCTAACCACGATTTCAGAATCGCCAAAGATAGTAAAGTTTTGAATGTTCATATCTAAATCTTTTCTAAGACCCTGTAATAAAGCCTCATATTCTGCTGTGTTATTAGTACATTCAAATTCTAACCTACATGCAATCAGGGTTTTGTTACCTGCCAGATCGATAATAACGCAACATGCACTAGCTCCTTCTTTAGACTTTGACCCGTCAAAATAAAGAGACTAAATATGATTTTTATTGGGTGCATGAGACCATTGTGTAGAAGCTGCTAGCTGCACATATGCTACAATATCGGACTGTTGTTCTGGATTGGTGATAGCTGAAGTCTCTGCCATGAAATTGCCGAAAGAGGTATCCATCCCTTGTATCTCGGGTGAATTGGCAGAAGGTGCAAACGGTTCATTGGGATCGTTCAGATCTCTGACTATGAACTTTAGGTAACGTTCACGATTTACCTTGATCTTGTTGGGCTTGCTGTTCTCGGGAAGCCACAGGTGAGACCAATCTGTCGCGAAATAGCCGTGTAGCTGCTCCGACTAGTCCCTGCTTAAAAACATACCGTACACTTCTGGAATATCCACAACAATAATATCAATTACTTGATGAACTTTGGGGTTAGACGATAATCTTATAAGCACATTCCTTAATTCGTCTATAACTTTAACATTAGTTCGATCAAGTTGGATGATTTTTAATGTGGATGGTTCAACTTCAGCATTAATCTTCTAACACACAGACCATGGCATTATATTGGATGACGCTCCTGAGTCTACCATAAAATTGTGCACGTTTCTATTAAAGATTTCGAAAGTTAACAAAAATGGCGGTACATTCCTGCGAGTACTAAGAGTGGTAGTTTGTGGCTTTTTACTCACAGCCTCTAAAGCTAGTTTATTATTTACATTATTTACAGGAAGGCTTCCCTTCTCTTGAGGATCAAAATTATTCTTAGCGGAAGTCTTCAGAGGAACTTTGTTTTGAACAACCTTGTTACTGCTTAAATTACCATTTTTTCTATTTTCTAAGATATTCTGTAACATTTTTTGTAGCAGAAACGGAAATTTTAATAACTCATAAACATAAATGTTAGCCCTTAACTTTTTAAGATCTTCAACTAAATCATAATCTAAGTT
>JASDQU010436694.1:49471-78316 GCA_032191745.1 Picea mariana
CGGAAGAAGGTTTGTTTGCTGACTTACTCCTAGTATTGTAGGGATGTACTATCTCAAAGTTAGCTTGGAAAATACTATCCGAGAAGTGTCCAAATATGTTCGGAGCAGGTTCTTCTTCTTGAACTGTCTCTTGTTCGACAACCTCCTCAGGAACCTCAGGAGGCATCAAGTTATCTTGGGCTTCTAGAATTGTTTGAAGGGCGTAT
The DNA here is from genome assembly GCA_032191745.1 of Picea mariana. NCBI lineage: Eukaryota > Viridiplantae > Streptophyta > Pinopsida > Pinales > Pinaceae > Picea > Picea mariana. The sequence continues at coordinate 49,678 of JASDQU010436694.1, forward strand.
TACAAACTTTCTAGATTTAAGCCCTCAGTAAAAGGATTAGGTCGGTTGGTGGGAAAAGGCTTCCTGAACAGGGGCTTATAAGGCCCTTTGCTCGAAGAAGCTTCTTCGGTCATCCTTTTCAAATCGATGACTTGATTTGATAGTTTTTGAACGACTTTAGTTAGGTTTTCTAAATCAGAGCTTTTAGGTTGTGTTTTATTTTGAGCAAGTCTAGGGAGGATTTTGATCATATTTTTGGAAAAAGAACTAGTCTATGTTTCATTGCTAGTAGTGTCTTTTAAACTAAGTATGTCTTTTTCGATATGGCTGGCCTCTTCGAAGGCCTCTAACAACGTGTCTTTATTAGATCGTTTAACCCAAATGGCTATACTTTGATGCAAATCTTTAGTGTAGTATGCTATGATAAGATTCTCGGAAGGCATGGAATCCGTAGGGATTCGATTCTTAAGTGTTAAGAATCTTTGATTAAAGTCTTTAATTTTCTCTTTTGGGTTCATTCTTAAGCTAGAAATCTCTATAACTAGAACTTCTGGAGTTTTATTGTCTCCGAACTTTTCCAAAAAGCAGTATTCAAACTTTTCCCAAGACACGATGGTATGGGGTTGTTGGGAAAAGTACCATGTAGATGCAATGCCCTTGAAAGTGTAAGAGAAAAACCTACAGAATACGTCTTCGTGCTCGACATTACAGAGTCTAATGGCTAACATAAACTTTTTAATGTGATCTTCAGCGATCTGTTTAGAGTCGGGGTCAAACTTGGGAAGCCACTTCTCCGGATATTTGGGTAAGGGATGTTGAGCCCCAGGTACGGCTACTGCATCCTGGTCGAGCCAAGGTCTAGCAGGATTGTTCTGGTTGGCCATTGGTGTAGGCGGTGTGGAAGGCTGAGAAGAGGAACTACCTTTGTCAGAAGAGTCTTCTCCCGAAGAAAATGGAGATGATGGAGGTGGTCAGGGAGGTATTCCAGTTCCCCCTGCAGCAGGAGTGAGGATTGGATCTGTAGGGTTCATAGTGAGGTTAGTGCCTCTAAGTTGTTCTCTGATATCATAGAAATCTAAAGGTTGGTCCAAAGGTCGATTTGGTTTCCTTAAATGGGCCAAGGCACTATGTGTTCTTATGAGAGATTGGCGGACAATCTGTTGTATGTCACCACCTGTAGGATTTGGGGTTGTTGGTTCGACTGTGATCCGTGGATCGTCGTTTGATGTAATTGCTGTTTGAGGGGGGATGTTATCGTTCAAATGACTTCTTGTCACTATAGGTAAGTGATTAGGTGGTGGAGGAGTCTTACGACCGCCTCGTGCCATTAATAAATTTTAGGCCCTCCTTCTAGCGCCATTTGTTGATGGGCGAAATTGAACGCTCGCCAACTGGAAGAGTGGATCTGGTCCGGGGTTGTGTAAATAACCCAAGACGTTTGGAATGACCCACCCTGACGGGTTTAGCGGCTCCGTTGGCCGATCTAAGTCCTAGGAAAATGAAAGAAAACTATACTAAGGAACTAATCTAAATGAAAAACTACAATTAAAGCAAACTAATAAACAATTTGAAGTACATATATACAATCTATTACCTAAACTATACGGTAATAATTGTATAAAATGAAATGTTCAATTATCAACAGAATTAGATATAACTACAAATATACAATATTTACAGATTACAGATTTAAATGAAAACCTGCAAAAATCATTTGTAAACCGTCCTAAGACAGCGAAACTGTTGTTTTTGATTTTTCATAATTTTATGAGAAAGAAATTAAATAAAAACTATCTAAGCTAAGCAACTAAAATAATAACTCTAACTATAAATCTGACCTATATATATCTATCTAAACTACTTAAATTACACTAATAAATTAACTATTAAATAAAAAATAGCAAGCTGACCTGAAGTAACGCTTCAGGTTTGTCCTGTATGCAATAGTTGATATAGTTGTTCGGTGGGAGGAAACCTGCACCAGATTCTCCACAAGATTCTCGTAAACAGGAAGCAGTTGTGCTCTCCAAATATCAATAACAGGACAAACAAGACATAAAAAATTACAACAATCTTATAATTTACAAATTATCACAGTCAGATAAATCCTTGTGCAAAATTTGTACAAAAAAATTCAATTAACGAAAAAGATAAACCTCTATTCATTGAATTGAAATAGAGTAATTGCTGTATTTTTTAAATAAGAGAGATCCGATATGGACAACATATAAACCAGATCACGTCAACATGCAATGAATTACGATAGCTAAAGTAGTCGATAATTAATTGCAAACTGATATGAAGAAAAACTTGAAATAAAAGTTTGATATATTGAAAGCTAAAGCTATTACAAGACATCAACTTTCATCCTGGTCTGTATTATTATAAATCCATAGTCTGGTTCTCCCAATAGTGATGATGATGGGTCTCTTACAAAATGAAAAGTATTTAAAGACCTCCCACAGGGTAAAACATCCATGTGGGAATTATCAAAACAGTTTACAAAAAATCTGGGAACAATTTCCCAAGTCTCTATTTTTTCCCTATGACTAGCAACTAAAAAATATATCTAAACTACTACAGCATGTCCCATTTGTCAATGAAATTCGTAAGTACCTGTAAGGAGACAAGAATACAAAAGTTTAGATAATGTTTTATTGATAAAATTGACCAAAATCTAATTTTTAAGACTAGCTACAGAATCTTGCGATTCTGTAGCTGGTCTAATTTGAGCACATAATCGTTTTAAAATCAATCCAAAAATTAACAGAATTATATTCGACTTATTAAACCAAAACTAATTCCAAACGAAGCAAATCATTCATACGACAAGAAATCAAAACTTGTATACAAATTGAACAAATGAAATCGTAATCTAATTAATCAATTGGTAACAGGATATGTGAGATTTGTCAAACAACTTTCATTACCAATTCGGAACATACAGAATCAATCGACAGTTGGAGAATCGACGAAATCATCTATTGAACCAATTTCAAAACAAATTATAATCGATTTAGCCAAATCTTTCATACGAATTCAATAGAGACAAAATATGTCAATCTGAGCTTGACAGAATCGTTTTTCAAAATCAAAACTAATAGAGAAGTATCAAATCTATCTTCGATACCAATCCAACTCATACAAGTAATTATGCTAACTCAAGGCATGCAACAATCGTTTGCAAATCAAATCGAACAGGAACAAATTGAAATAGTTTGGGGCTGACACAATCGTTATGCCATATCGTATCAATCGCCACAAGATTTTAGCAAACCAAACTTTTATACAGGTCGAATGCAATCATAATCCAAACGAGAATATTTGTTCAAATTAAAAAGAATCGTTTCTGGTAAGTCAAAGCCAACAGGATTGTTTTGAATTCATTAAAAACAAAACTAATCGAAAGTAAACCCAATCAACTACCCTGATCATATTAATTCAAACCAACTGTATTGTTTCAAAGCGAACCAAATAGAATCAAAACAAATCAATCGCTTATACTAATCTGAAAATAAAAATCGTAACTGTGTTTGAGTTTAGCAAAACAATTTCCCGCTCATGATCCATAACGAAATTATTTTGGCAAAATGAAAGTAACAGAATCATCGTGAATCTATTAAAAATGAACAGAGCTAATTGAAAGCAAATCCAATCGGTTATATTAATTCAAACCAACTCATAGAAAAAGATTAACATTGAAATTCATACCTGGATAGTAAGAAAAAGCTTCGATCATGATAATTTTGAATTGACAAAGGCCGTTGCTGCCTCGACGTTTCTGAAAACAATTGAACCAGTGGTCTTTTGTTTTTTCTCGTTAGCTTGTAGCTTGTCGTTCTCCTTTGACAGGACTGTCACCCATTCTTCTAACAATTTGATCTTTGATTGCAACAAGGGAATGCCGGTGTAATAACGCTCTAGCCAAGCATTACATTGGGTACATGGTGATTGATTGGGCTTCGGCAACACAGGCGAGGGTTTGTTCCAATTACTAGGGGTTTCATTGTGCAGCTTAATTCCAGGGTAATTAGGGTCAGTTTTGAGGCATGGAGGTAAGTTAGAGACATAGTCATAGGGTTTCTTAGTGCATAGGCCATGGGAATAGGGGTATTCCTCGGCTAGGAAACGCTCAATATCGGAGTCCGAGTCCTCGCTTAGCACTATTGGTTTCTGATCAATGTTTGGTTTGGGTTTATTCCTAGCACATCTCGATATCCATTGAGCATGTTTCTTCCCCTTACTGCTGACAGTAGAATCACCCTTTCCTTTCTTCCTCATGGGCATCTTGTCGGCCTCAGTCTTTTCTTTAGTACAAGGGTTGGCTATGGTATCGGGTAGGTTGATGTCAGGGCAATCCGAGGGATTGACAGGGGGTAGAAGGATATGAAATTCCACGGTTGGCCCAACCAAAGTTTCTGTAACCACGACCTTGTCAACTTGGACAGACTCGGGGGTGGCAAATCCATTCCTAGATAGGGAGGCCTGTCAACTATCACCATGAAGGCTCAAATGATGGATGACTATAACTTTGATCAAGCCGTGATGAAAAAGGCTATTATCAACCTTCTCACGCTTGAATCTTTTAGACATCTTGTAAAGACTACACAAGAAGTAATGTGGCATGTTCAAAGGGTAGCCTATAAAATGCATCAATAACCAAAGATGATACAGAAATACCAATCCATATCGACCTTCACAGGTCACAAACTGTTTAACAATCGCCAAAAGATCGTGCCACCTGGGTTTGAGGGTAGTGATAAGCATACCTTTATGACAGGAAACAATCTTCCTTGATGTGAATAGAAGAGGCCATGGCACCTCGTCTACCTTGGATTTTTTAAACCAACGTTGCCCTAAAGTTGGTAGTCCTGTAGCAGAGCTCATGAATTCCTCATTGAGCTTCAGCTGTATGTCTCTGACCTTAGCCCTGCACTCATCGAAGGTGAGGGCGAATTGTTGGGCAACTGATAGATTAAAACCCTCAAACCTTTGGATAAACACCAGCCAGCCACCGTTTTCCAAATCTTGGCGAGCATTATCGAATAGCAACAGAGTTTGGCTACCATTTAGTTCTATGTGTACCACCGGCACCATAGAACAGAATACACAGTGGGAAAGGGTTTATGGTCAAGGGTTCGAACAAGGTATTCGCAGGATCGATAGCACTCGGGCTTACCCGAAAACAATAGAGATGACCTAGGATAGGTGGAAGGCATTAATGCCCAAGTGTGCGAGGGTGGTGGAGGTGGATCAGCCCATGCAAAATAGTCATTTCCCACAGTACAACCGACGACGCATATAGCGATCCAAATCACTATTGCATATGTCAAAAATTATGCCATTCAAACCATTAATGAAATCTATGGTAAGTCGACCAAACACTTGTGCAAGCAATAGTATTAGCATAGTTTTAAAACCAAAACAATGATTTGAAATCAACACCAAGGGTTCGATCATATCACATATGTGTTGTATGAAACAATTATACCAAGGGTTTAACCACACGAAAATGTGTTTTCATGAAACCAATGTGTCAAGAAAATGGATGAAAGACTATAGAACATTAAAACACCAATGTATCAAAAACTCGATCGCAAGAATATCATCACAGTCTTATAACAACGAAGTCATATTAACAATTAAAGAATGCCAAATGAGTAAAGACCTTGGAGCCTTGCCAACTATGCAACTATAATTAAATTGGAAACACAATGAAAACATAGACAAGAGTGACCATAATAATCCAGTGACAATTTTAATGTGACATCAAAATCGGAGTTTTCACGCTTGCAGTCGTGAAAAGGAGAAGGCAGGTGTGCAAATTGCGCAAAAATAATGGTGTTGTTTTATTCTGAAGATTGCGATGAAAATCAAGGGTTGCAAAACACTAGTGTAGGCAGCTTATAAGGATAGGATAAGAATACAAATTGGCTGCCAACACAGCCCAACACCCAAAATTGCCCTAAGTGGCCCTTTGCTTTGCGGGACTTACTATAGGTCCTCCAGGACCTAAGAGAACCTCGGAACAACTTCCTTTTGAGAACCTTATCTCTAGTGATGAGAGAACCTTATCTACCTCTTGAGAGAACCTCGGCACATAATCCTTCAAGGAACACAGATTGCAATGGTAGGCAAGTAGAAACGAGAAAACTAACAGATGCACAATAAGAGAAAATACTCAAGATTTAAAAACACACTTGCGGAAGTATTTTTATATTAAACACGAAGAGCCGAAGATCTAAAGCTAGGGTATACAATAAGAGCAGAATGCTCTGAGAAGAATGCTCTGAGAAGAATGCTCTACTCGCTCACAACACACTTACAGACTTTACAGACTTGCAGAATGACTCAAAAGCTCAGACAGAGAGGGAGATTTAGAAAGACTCGGACTCCTCCCCTTACAATCTCTCTTTTTTCCTCCTTATATACAAATTTGTGGAGATGAGAATCATTTCATCGAAGAGACTCGACAAGACTCTGGACTCTACATGTTTTCCACTAGATCTACTTTTAGAGATTTGGCGGTAGAAATTGTGAAAGATTCTTCCGACCAAATCATAACTTTATTCTCCACTAAGAAAAGTAAATATTACTTTAGATCTGGTGTGGTAGTCGTGCAAGATTCCCCTCCCAGTTGTCACATTCCAAAAGACACGTAATTTGAGAATCTTGGAAATGCGGGTCAAACCACGCCAAAAGTTGGAGAAGTGCTCCAAGTTTCCAAGATGCTTATTATTTTATTACAAAGTGGATATTGGTCACGTCAACACACTAAACCCGATTGGCTCCACTGTCGGCCAATTAGACTTGAATTACACTGAGGAGGTTAGTAATGTCAACCCTCAGAAACCGATAGACACTAATGTCGGCCAGTAAGACCTGAAGATATTTTTAGGATCATATCTTAGTCATTTTCGATATGAGTTAAAAACCTTTGTTCATAATTTAACATGTCCCACATTTTTGTATATACTTTTCGTGCAATGAAGGGTTGGCCATTCATGATTTGGATAATGGTTTTTACTTTGACAGCCCATTGAAAATGATTAAGTACGAAGTGACATAACATCTCTCCTTCATTTGGTCTGTATTCAAAGAGATTTTGGATTGATTGCAAGGGAGATATAGAACTTAAGACTCTTGAATCAACGAATCCTTTGTTTAGGCCAAAATATTTCCACCAATCTACAAGCCAAAGGGGTGGTCTTCCTGCTGTAGCTGTGTTAATGTTTCCAAATTTGGTTAGAGTTAAAAACTCTTCTTGTTGAATAAAATTCCACCACAGCTTTTTATAAGATGAGTAATTGTAATCACTATCTGGGAAATAAATTTTTGGATTTCTTTCAGGCCAATGATATATAATCGTGGTCTGTTTAGGCAGAAGTATTGTTGATTATGCCCTAGATTGTCTCTAATGTCCCAAATAAGATCAATATCATGGAAAATGTTAGTTAAAGCTTCTTTTCCTTCAACTGCATTTTGTGAAGCTCTAGTGATGATGGGAGCTAACACATTTGAAACTCTCCTGGATCGGATTTCTGGTACTAAATTGGAGTATGCAAGCTGGGTAGTTTGAGTCAGTATTTTGGTGCTTCTTAGTTTCTAATGTGGTCTCCATTTAGCTTCATATACTTCCCAATTTAAAGAATCGGGAATATTTACAAGTGTTTCGGATCCATTTCTGAGTTGAAAAGAGATTATCATGCAAGAGGCTTGTAAATGTTCTCTGCTTAGGAAATCTAGGATGGAGTTAGTAGTCCCTTTAATATGTTCAACAGAAAAATCAAAATTGTTGAACAAGGCTTGCCATCTCCCAAATTTAGCATCTCCAGGAGATTTTATATCTTTATGCAAGACTTTATTCATGGCAGCAACATCGGTTCTTAAAAGAAATTTCTCGTATATAAGAAATATTTCAAATTTATGGATGGCATTTAATGCCGCCTTTATTTCTTTATCCAAGGCTGAGTAATTTCTTTCGGTTGCTTGCCAAAGACTTGAAGCAAATTGTATGATTTCTTCCTTTTTCTTGTTTCTTTGCTGTCGAATTTGTTTGAGAACTGCTCCCCATCCAAGATTACTAGCATATGTTTCAACTATTTGGGGCAAGTCATCATCAGAAATATATAGTATAGGTAAAGTTCTAGCTTTGGCCTTGATATTTCTGACTCCTAGAGAATGTGCTTCAGTCCAAGGACTAGGGTCCTTTTTCAGTCTGTCATTTAATAATTTCCTGTCTTGGGCACAGTCTTTATAGAAATGTCTGATGTAGTTTAAACTTCCCAAGAATCTTTTTAACTGAGTTTTATCAGTTATTTTATTAGGAAATTTATTTACAAATTCTATGGCATGCGTTTGCAAGGTAAGTTCTCCATTTTTAATGGTATGTCCCAGATACTTGATCTCTGTTTGGAACAAATCAAGCTTCTTTTTTGAAAGAACTAAACCGACTTGTTCAATTAATTGCAATTTTTTTTTGAGATGTTTAAAATGATGATCCACTGAGGAAGAAAAGACAAGAACAATGAGCCAATCAAAATAGGGTTTTAATGTATCATCCATAACCCTCTGAAATTTAGCTGGAGCATTTTTCAAACCAAATGGCATGACGTTCCATTCATAGTGCCCTGCTGGTATATTAAAGGCTGTCTTAAATTTATCTTCTTCCTTAATGGCCACTTGCCAAAATCCTGATTTCAAATCAAATTTAGAAAATATTTTGGCACCAGCAATTCTGGTAACCAAACTGGTCTTGTTCGGGATGGGATAGGTATGGTCAGCCAAAAATTTGTTTAAATTCTTATAATTCACTACTAGTCTGGGAATACCTCTGATTTGCACGGAATGTTTATTGACATAGAATCCATAGCAATTCCAAGGACTAGTAGATTCTCTAATAAGTCCCTTTTTTAAAAGACCTCTGATTTCTTCTACACATAACTTCTGATATTCAACATTCATTGGAATAGCTCTGCTCTTAAAAGGTTTTCCTTGATAGTCTTCTTTGTATGGGAGAGAAACCTCATGTTTCTTTTGTTTCCAAAAAGCTGTGGGATTTTCAGAACATACTTGGTCAATAAATTCTTGTTTTAACAAAAGAATTTTCTCTTGAACTTGTCTTTGACCCAATTGTTCTGTTATTCTAATCCCAGCCTGTTGGCCTTTTAATTCTTCTATTTTGAGAATTTTTTTTTGGATGGTTTGTACCATATTAGATATCCTCAGAATGGAAACAAAAGGGAGCTTGATAATGATCTTCTTATCTTTTGTTTTAGAAGGAATGCTGATAAAATAGCCCAGCTTTTCATTTGCTATAAAAGTTGATCCATGGGGTTCCACTGCTGCAAACAATGGTGTCCCTAGAATATATGCTATAGGGATATCAGCTAATAAAATTTTTAGTTGTAGACAATAATGTTTGAAGCAAAGAATAGCTGTAGGAATCTAAAAAGAAAATTCTGTTGGAATATTTCCAAGTCCAATAGCACTTGTCTGAGTTTTTTTCCATAACTTCACAGGAATAATTTCTTTGTTTAGAATATTTAGATCAGATCCTGTATCTAGAAGAGTCTTTAGATGAAAAGGAATTCCTTGGATTTCTAAATCTATGAGAACATGAAACTTTTGATGTTGTATTGCCAACATCTATTTTTCATTTGTTGTCTTGTCTTTTTGTTCTCTGATAAAAATTTTAAGTTTACCGATTTCTTTCCCCAAATCTGACATAGAAATCCTTTGGACAGAGAAACATATTGGCCTTATTAAACATGGCTCTAAAGGCTTGTTTGAGCAGAATTTTGGTTTGACCAAATTAAAAATCCTTCTCTTAGTCTTCCATTCATAGAAGGAAATAAAGATATCCTTTTCATCCATGAACTTTTTCCATTCTTTTGACAACTCCAGCTTTTCTTTTGTTGAGCTTTTTGTAGCAAAAGCTTCGGCATCTGGATGAGTGAAGAGATCCCAATTTAACATGTATTTCATCCATTATGATTTTACTTTATACTTTTCACACCCCATCATTAAAGAAAGGAATTTTTTGATTTCAGGAACAGATGGTCTTCTAATATCTTCTAGTATATCTGCTTGGCACCTTTTGTTAATTTCTGTACATGGATTTATTTGTACAACAAGAATATGTGGTTCATGAGGGAAAGGAAAGTCAAAACACTATGGGTGTGAACAAGGTTCTGAGGGTGGAAGATTAGTTCGTGGATTATGGTTGGCATGTTCGAACTGCAATTGATCATCCTCTTTAAATGTAGAAATATTGGATAGTGTTACTAGCTTTCTACAATCTGAGCATTGAACTGCGTAAGGGACATGACCGATAGAGTTTGCTAAGGCTTGTAGTGAAGGATGTAAGCAAAAAGATAAAGAAGATGATGAAGATGTTATTGAGGAATTTGAGTGGGATAAGGCTCTTTGTGGAAAAGAGATAACTACGGAGGATGCATATTATTTTATTTGGGCAGATGTGACTGCCCTTGGGATAGGCGCCTTTGGTGTATAAATCACCCAGTTTGTGGGGAAAGAAATATTTTCCCATCGAATTGTTTGATGATCCATTTTTTGATTTAATGGGTCAGTTAGCACCAAAGTACTGGATTGAGAAGTTCGGCTAGGGGTATGTAAGACTGCAGGAAATAAAGTATTGGTATGTCTAAATCATCCCCTTGTTTGTATAGATATATTTGTTCGAGATTGTCACATATCAAATCCAGTGGTTCTTATTTGGAGTTTTAGGATATCTCCAAGGTTATCGTCAAAAACATATGTAGAGAAGTTGGGAAAGCAGTCAAAATAGACTGGACCATTGGAAAGAGGGGCTACTATACCTCCTATTAATGAATCAGTAAATTTATTGTGTGTTATATCTCGGATTGTACAGAGGGCATAGGCATCAATGCCTTTGTGAACCAAAGGACTAATTCCAACTCGAATACATCCAAAATGTAGATAATTTGTTCCATGTTTTTTGGCTTCATTTTGGACTTCTTTGACACTTATCAGGGAAATAGTTTGGCTTACATCACTGTTTTGTTGTATCTGGCTAACTGATTCCTTCACAATTACCCTAGAAACAACCTTGAGATGAAACATATTTAGGTCTTTATAGACTTAGCTGGGCGATATAGCGGGTAATTTCCAGGTAGCTTGAGGCTGAGTTTCTACCTCTTCAATGCTGGCATAATTTAGACTGTGGGATCTATTATTTGCAAACATAGATTCTAGACTACTAATAGAGTCTCTTCCAGATGTACTTTGATCTTCAGCATTTTGTAATTCATGGAAAGAAACTGAAGAATCCATGTGTAATTGTAGAGATAACTATAACTGCACAGAAAAGTAGGGCGTTTAATCTTAGTCCTCTGCTCCGGAGAGAGAGAATGTCAGATAGGCTCCTGGCCGACTGCTCAGGAAGAAACTAGTTTCTCTGTTAGAAAGTCGCAGAAGTGGAAACCTTATCTTTCAAAGGCCTGAGACTTTTGATACGGCTTCAAAGAGTCGCAAGAGTGGAAACCTTGTCTTTCAAAGGCCCAAGACTCTTGATAGGGCTCTAGATTCTTTCCTTATTAAAAACAAAACTTAACAGAGCAAGAGATCTGTTATCATACCCGGTGAGAAAATGGCATCATGGCTCTGATACCATTTGTATTAGAGTTTTCATTAATGCAAGTTCAAGTTAACGAAGAGAAGAGATAAGATTTTTGCGAGGTTTGGCGCCATTACTCTTCTAGTTGTCTCATCTAACAATATTGTCGATCCTTTTATGATTGCATGGGAAACAAGACCTCTCTCTAATCCTTGTTCAATGCATGAGTTTAGAAAGGGAAATAAATTTGAGCCATAAGCTTCATCGTCTATCCAGCCAAGGGTTTGATCATTATACACTTACAGTTGCAGAGCCTTGACTTCGCGCTCGTGTTGGAACAAATCTGTGGTTTCAGGTAACAAGTTATTCTAGTGCTACCATATACATTAGGNTATATTGTTTTATTTATTAATTCAAACCATTTTTATGACACATGTTTCTTATGGATTTTGGAAGGAAGCTTTGGCAACCTTCATATTATATTCGACGTCGACTAGAAAGGTAATCATTTTCACAGAACTTTCTTTTCTCTTACAATGATTTATCAATATGCAATTATTTACAAGATATTAAAAAGTTTAGTTTGAATGGAAATCTCAAAGATGAGGACTATATTTATAATTTACTTACTTTACAAGGTAGAAGTTTTTTTTCGTGATCTCCAGGTTTTCACTTGCACAATATTTATTGTTCTCCTTATGTTCAAATATTTTCTAACTCTGTAAATGATTTATTTACAGGGAAGTTTGTTAGAGATAATGTCTAATTAATGCCATTATTATAGTTTAGGGATTGGATTGGGTTTGTTGGAGGATGTTGAGAGATTCTCTCAACCTTTCCCTCCAAGAGTGGAAAAAGTTGGATCTCACAACAGGTATTTAAGTATGGTGTATCTCTGTGTAATTTGTGCAATACAATTATATTTCTATGTCTAATCTGTGTTATAGATGCTCTCATGAATTCCAATTTGATATCAGAGCTTATGTGGAAGATCTAAACTTGAAACGTCGAGAGCATTGTGTTCAATATAAGATGAGGTAAACGAGTTTCAACAGGGTCATCAAATGAATGTTGTTTAAACCAGCCATATAGCTATCAGGACGTGAGTATAAAGGAGTTGTTTTCTGAATTCTGTATTGGCGCTACCTAAATTCTGTATTGGTGGTGTATATACCATGAGGTTCAATGGATTGCAGGGAGGCCAAACTCAATTCCTGAGTGATTTCATATTACAGTGAGAGAAGAGCCCGGGTAGGTGTGCATTGCGTGGAGGATCTCAGATGAGGAAAGCATCCTTGCTCTGACAAAGGAGGAAAACTTTTCATTCTAAGAGGAGTCTATCTATCATTAGGAGCAGTGAGTTGTGTCGTTTCTACACATAGTTGTCACTTATTCGTGGAAAAATCTATCGTTGCCTGAAATACTCTCAGTGGATTCGTTAAAGCCACAACAAACATCATGGACCAGTTGAAGAAATCGTTGTAGAGAGGAGTCCTAGAGAATAGAAGGGAGATGTGTCATTTTCCATGAATCAATTTTGTTATTGTTCGATTGGCAGGACGACCTTTTTTTGATGTCAATGTTTGTAGAGAAGATTCACCCTAACCTTTCCTTTATTTTTTCTTTATACTATCCCGATTGATTCTGGTCTATCTTTTTGTCAAGCGGAAGAGAAATCGACATTCTAGAGTGCTTGTTCCATCTCCTTTTGTATCTTTATAAAGTTATTTGAGAATTCCATGGAGAAGGATGGTTGTATAAACAAAAATTATAGTGATCTGTTAACAATGGGCATGTGAAAAAGAACGTGAGTAGGTGGAATCATGTGTTATTGAAATACAACACCAACATACGCGGTGAGCTGGCCTACTTGTTAGCTCGAATATCTCCTGAAAAGACTATGATTCCCATTGGTCATGGGGATGATTCTTCCTTCAAGTGCTTCAGAACGCCGATCAATGTAGAGGATGCCATCATAAAATCCACGATGAGATACAAGTATACCAGTTATGTGCTTTCTTATGGCTTACTCAAAACTCATAGTAAAAACATGCAAAAATAATGTTATCTGTGGAAGCCACCGTAATAGTCTTCATGTTTTCAATATATATATGTGTGTGTGTGTGTGGTGTGCTTAATTTTTTCTATCTGTTTACCTGTTTATATAAAAGAAAATAAGAACTCTTGTATCTTGATATAAGCTGGCAGCCCCTGTTTCAAGAACAACTATTCTTATTCGAAGTCACCTTGTATACTTGAATGTTGAGGACATTTTGTATCCAAACTGCTCTTCTAGACACTGACGGATAGCCAAAAGCATAAATCCGACAGATGGAGGCATGTTCATAGAATGCATCAATAATTGACATCTTTTCTCATGGAAGCCCCAGTGAGACGAGATTGTCAAAATTGTCAATCGTACAAGTGCATGAATGATGATCTGAAACATTTATACTTTAAATGAGTTGAAAGGAAAGCTCGAAGAAGAGGAAGAGAAAGAGCAGAATCCAAGGGCGTCAGAGTGAGTGTATGCGTTGATGAGGATCATGCCAGACAAAGTGTTGTAACATTTTTCGTTATGTAATTTGTGAAGTTTTGTAATGTAGGCATTAATGGGGGGTGTTAGAGATAATTCCTAATTAATGTCACTACTACAGTTTAGGAATTGGATTGGGTTTGTTGGAGGATGTTGAGAGATTCTCTCAACCTCTCCCTCCAAGAGTGGAATAAGTTGGATCTCAAAACATGTATTTAAGTGTGATGTATCTCTGTGTAATTTTGGCAATACAATTATATTTCTATGTCTAATATGTGCTATAGATGCTCTCATGAATTCCAATTTGGTTCACATTTTTAGCAGTGTAATCCCTCTTGTTTTGGCATGCAAAGATGTAAACAGGTACTCTAGCTTACTTTATCAGTTTGAGGTGTTTCCATCCATAAAAAGTTTGGCTCCTTTATGTGAGAACGAGGTTAAGAGCGTTAGCTAAGATGGGCGTGATTGGAAATCTTCCAGTTCTAAATAAAAGAGTAACTCACCCTTAGACACTTGGATTTATTTACCTCTATGTTAAGTTTGTTCTTGATTAATAGTGATATAATTTCATTTAATGTTTTAAGATGAATTTGGTTTTAACATTCTTTGCCCTGAATAAATCCACTGTTTATTTTTATTTTTATATATCAAATATTTGGTTTACACCCTACATTTTGAATCTATGTTGAGATAAGTTTTATATATTCTATGGTTATTCCTTGTTAATACTATAAGTGGTTTTAACTTTAGAGAGTCTATCTCAGATGAGTTGAGCTCATTCATAACAATTCGAGCCCATACCTAGTCTCTTCCAAAATCAAAGACATGCCCTCTGTTACTTTGGTTAACAATGCAACATTTTGTTTGTATAACAAATTTTTCATATGGCTTTCCATAAGATTTACCCAAGTTATATTTCCATGCTATCTTCTTGCAATTACACTTAGGTTATGTTGTATCTCCTCATTATTATAACCCTCCTTATTATAACCGTGGGTATTTCTTTAATCACATACATCAATGACATTTATATAATAGTTTATGTTTCCTGGTTCTGCAAGTATAATTTAGTTGTTGGTTTAAAGTATGATAATAATGAAAAACTTCCACAAAGATAAAGTCTACTAATTCTTCTACATTTTCTTGTTCTTTTATCATTGTAATATTTATGAATAGTAATTTCTTCAAAACAAAAGGAATTCTATAGACATTTTAGTATTTATTGTTATCAACCATTCAAATAATACATAGCACTTGAATTCATTTATGGTTATTAACAATACTATAACTCTTGTAATAATTATCTACAGTAATTCCTATCATTTATTTGCAAGGAAAAGTTAAGAAATAGAACATATTTGAATATGTTTAAATAGCTGAGAAATAAAATGGGTAGGTAACCAGTTCCTCTCAACCATAGATATGAACAACTAGAATCACTTGTTCTTGTCACCCCCCAGTTTAAATCATTATTCCATAGGGACTGAAATTGTATAACATTCTCTAGATTTCTCAGAGTTTGATTATGTCTAGAGTCATCAAACTCAATTCCTCACAAGTACTTAGCAATGTCTTTCCTCATAACATACTTGTATAAAAAAACATTCCTAGGTCTTTTTCAAGTTGGCCTCATCTGTAACCCTAAGGAATCTTCTTGGCCTAACTTTGTGCTAGCTTGTTCCCTCACACTCGATGGACAATATTTACTCTTGTGGTTTTTATCCTTTTCACTCACCCATGGAATAATGATTTTCTCTTTGTAACTATATTCTCGAATCACTTTGTTTCTTTTTAATTAAAATAAATTAAAAATAAAGTTTACAAAAATATTGGTCATCAATGTATATGATGATATAATTTCACATAAGTCTTTTTCAATTGTTCCAAGTCATAAATTATAAAAAAAATTAAAATGTTTAAATGTTTGTAAATTGAGGGACATTACAAATGGACAATTGTCAATGATTAAATGTGCTCTCTAAATCTGGTTGTTTTTGGATGACCACAAATAAAATGGTTAGCAAAAGCTAAAGTATTATAATAAATGGTGGTTTAAGGAAGAACGAAAACCTTAGAACTTGGCTCTAAGGATCAGTGGTTCCTAGAACATTTCCTAATTTAGCTATAAATACAATGCCTTTTTCTAATTTGAAATGATCTCAAATGGTGTTTTAAGGATGACCAAAAAATGTTGTCTAGAAGAAGCTGCAAGTATTCTACTAAATGGTGGTTTAAGGAAGACTACAAAGTGAATAATGTTGATGGAATATGCCCATAAATTTGTCTCATTTATTCTTGCCTAATTGATATGACTTCAAAATGTGAAGCTTGACTGTCAATCACTGATATCCCCTCCCCCCCTTTCAGAGAGAAGGTGAGAAGATGAAAATATTTCCACTGCAAGATGTGTCAATACTCAAGAATTAATTCTTCATTATGACCAATATATCATCTTGGTTGTTGATGACCACTGCCAATAAGTGATCCACCCATAGTGATCCAGATTTATGCAAGAACACAATGAAATGCAGAAATACACATAAACCCGGAGATGCAGTGGAAGTAAAACTTCATTTCATTAACAACAAATGACTAAAATATGCTTACAAACAGAATGGAAATAAAATAGCTCAGGTGCTAGTAGTTTATCTCTAAGAAGAGATGTGGCGGCTACTGGCCTCTGAAATCTGTGTTACAATGAGGCTCAAAGGACTATATATTATTGAGAAACAATGGAAAACACTAAACATCCAAAAACCTAACCCTAGGAGATGAAACGCCAGAATATGGGCCCCGTTGGGGTAAATTGGTACATCAATTTCCTGGGGTCGTAACTTTGGCATACTATCTCCATTTGACGCACATGATACATCGTTAGAAATATCTATCGGAGGACTACATTGCTGACACAAAACATCAAGTCCAGAACAGACCCATATTCATCGAAGCATTCATGCCCAAAAAACATCGTTTAGGACCTCAAAACGGCTCCAGAAGTTCAGGACCCGAAAAACTGCTAAAAATAGTAAATTGTGCTACAATTAAGGAAACTGAAAAACTGAAAGAAACAATGGTGTGGGTCCAAGTGGAATAGGCAGGTGGCCACTAATATCAACCTGGATCATTCCTCCCCCCTTAGGAAGCAATGGTCCCCATTGCGTTGAGTTCCTCCATGAGATGAGGAAACTTCTGTTGAACTTGGTCCCTGGTGAGCCACTTGCCCTGGTGAAGGAGTTGGCCTGCTTTGACAACCCGATATACTTGGATCCTCTATTGGTGGGCGTTATTGATCTGTGTGTTTATAATCCAATCAGTTGTGGCTTGTTCCATGCAATCTAGGTTTAATTCTATTGGTGTGAGTTGTTCTGCCATGTCGGATGTGTCCAATAGAGGTGGAAAGTAGGGCCAAAGGTGGTCCACATTGAACACTGGGTGTAGACCAAGGAATGGTGGAGTACCAAGCTCAAAGGCATTGTCCCCTACAACCTTGGTGATGGTGTATGGCCCATATCGGAGCGGGCGAATCTTGCGGTAGGGTCTAGTGAGGTGCTCCTTTTACAAATGTAGCCACACTTTGTCACCCACCTAGAAGTTGTGTGGCACCTGATGTTGATCATGTCATTGCTTGTACTTAGCATTGGATCTGTCCAATATTTCATGAAGCTATTGGCGGATGTGATGAATGCACTCAATGAACTTGTTTTCCTTGTCAGCCTTAGACTGGACATGGGCTGAATCTGCCCGAGTAGTTGTAAATGGCATGGCTATGTCAATGGGACATAGTGGCTAGAATCCCAAGCCCACCTGAAAGGGGTTGTGGTTGGTTGAGATATGGAGAGCCTAGTTGTAGATGTGTTTTACATAGGGGAGGCTCTCATCCCATGTGCGTGGATGCTTTGAGTTGTACATGCATAGAATGTGTACAATCATCCGGTTGACAACCTTTGTCTGACCATCAGTTTGCAGATGGAAAGTTGTGGAATTGGTGAGCTTGGTGTCCATCATCGACCAGAGGCTAGACCAAAATGTACTGAGGAACCTGTTGTCCCGGTCTAAGATGATAGATTGTGGGATCCCAAAGTGTACCCACACTCATTCAAAGAAGAGTTTAGCAGTGGCTTCTTCTGTGATATTCTTCTCGCAGGCCATCATAATGGACATCTTCGAGAATCTGTCGATGACTACAAAAACACAGTCATTGCCATGCTTAGTAAAAGGAAGGCCCAACATGTAATCCATGGAGATGGATTCCCAAGGTTGACTATGGGTAGGCAACGGAGTATAGATGCCTTGCTTCTTGATGGTCGGTTTGGCAATGGTGCAAGCAGTGCAGGAATTGATGTACTTCCCGACATCTTGTCAAAGGTTCGACCAATAGAAATACTTTTTCAGAAATGCCACAGTTTTTTTGACCCTGAAATGCCCAACGACCCGACTGTAGTGCACCTCCCAAATCATCTTGGCATGCTCACTTGAAGGAACACAAAGATTTCCCAGGTGACATAGCAGGGCATCTTGGAGGTGAAAATTAGGAACTTTCTTACCCTCCAAGAGCGTATTGTATGTGTGGCCGAATTTTGGATCACTTTTGTAGAGAAGCAGCCAATCGAAAGTCTCGTGCCCACAAGAGTTGAGCACCATGGTTAGCGCCATGATAGGGGGTCGAATGAGGTAGTCTACAACATTATTGGTTCTTCCTTTCTTGTACTTAATGTTCAAATGAAACTGTTGCAGGTATGTGGACCACCTCTGATGGTGATCATTTTGCAACTTCCCTTGTGTCTATATGAACTGCAAGGGTCGGTGGTCTGTGTGGATGATCGTTTCCTTTCCCAAAATGTAATGCTTCCATTGTTGGCAAGCCTGCACAATGGAATACATCTCTTTGTCATAAGTGGGATACTTCTGGACTGTGTCGAGAAGTGTCTCACTGTGATATGCCACTGGATGCCCTTGTTGAGTAAGGACTGCCCCAATAGCATAGTCGGAGGCATTTTTCTTGATCTAAAATGGTTGTTGCAAGTTTGGTAATGTGAGCACTGGTGTAGAGCAGAGGCAACGCTTCAAATTGTCGAACGCCTTCTGTTGAGATTCAGACCAAAAGAATTTTTCTTTCGCTCCTCCCTTGGTGACTTGATTCAGGGGCCAAGTGATATGAGAGAATCCCAACACAAACCTATGGTAGAAATTGGCAAGACCCAAAAAGTTGCAGAGATTTATTAGGGTAGTTGGGGTTGGCCAATCCCGAATGACTTGGATCTTGGCTGGATCCACATGCACCACCCACTCATCAATAATGTATCCCAGATACTGAACCTAGGTCATGCCAAAAGTGCACTTCTCCAAATTGGCACACAACTTGTGTTCCCGCAGTGTTTGGAGGACTTGTTAGATGTGGTGGAGGTGCTCTTCCCAAGTCCGGCTGAAGATCAGAATGTCATCCAAGTACACCACTACAAATGATTTGGTGAATGGCCGCAAGATGTCATCCATTAGTCTCATGAAGGTTGCAGGGCCATTCGTCAACCTGAAAGGCATGACCAACCATTCAAAAAGGCCCTCCTTGGATTTGAAGGCAATCTTTCACACATCAGAGGGTTCGATTGGTACCTGGTGATACCCAGACTTCAAGTCAATCTTGTTGAAGTATTTCTCCCCCTTGAGTTGGTCCAGAAGGTCATCAATCCATGGGATCGGGTACCTATTCTAGACAGTGATCTTGTTCAGTGCCCGATAGTCAATGCAGAGTCTCCAAGTCCCATGATTCTTCTGCACCAGCACGATCAGACTCCCACAGGGCAATGAACTAGGCCGGGTGAGAACTTTCTACAACAGCTCCTGAATCTGCCTCTTGATTTCGTCATTCTCTGTAACAGAGTGTCGATATATTGGTCCATTGGGCAACGATGCACCTGGGGTCAGATCGATGGGGTGCTTCACCTGACAGTGTAGAGGCACCCCTGCGGGGGAGGTGAAGATGTCCTCATACTCCTCCATGAACTTATCCATCTATTGTTGTCATGCAGAGGGGCCCTGTCTAGAGGTCGTGGTCATAGTCTTCTTCTTTTCCTCAGGGCGGATCATCAGGAAAACAAATTTCCTAGTTTTGGCAATGATCTTACTGCATTGTTTTGCAGTAACCAAAGAGATGGTTGTAGGCAGTGCTATTTTCAATATCCTGTACAGCTTATTTCCCAAAGTAATAATAACAACATGGGACCTGGACTCATACATAGCATGTCACTTCCACAAGTATGGTTGGCCTAATAATACATCAGAAACATCAAGAGGAGAAATGTCACATAATACGTCATCTGTGAAGGGCTTGATGCTCTAGGGAAGGTGACATTGTTGGCTTACATGGAGGTCTCATCCTTGGTGCAGCCACCTGATGGTGTATGGTTGTGGGTGTGTTGTGGTCAGCAAGCCTAGCTGTTTCACGACCTCTACTGAGATGAGGTTCTTTTGGCTCCCGCTGTCGACAATTAATTGCAATGGGAAACCCTTTACCTACATCTGGGAATGGAAGGGGCTCTCTGCCTCCTTTGGATCTTCTCGTTCCTTCTTTTGGATCTTCGTGGTGGAAACGGTGGCGTTGGGCTCCGCATCAATAATCTTCTTTCCCTTGTCATTCCCCTTGTCGGGTTCTGATTCAGAGTCGGAGCCTGCATCCGATTTAGAAGCCTTCAACTTGGCTACCAGTGACTACTTGGCACGACACTCACTTTTGTTCTGAGTGGAGCTCTTATGGAACTCACACCACTTCCCCGTGTCCTTTTTTGGCTTTGTGACGTTGTTCTTTGCTTGCGGCTTTGGTGGGTTGTCCTAAGTCGCCCTGCCTTGGCTTGGTCCTTTGTTTGGCAGTTTGGGGGTACCTTTCCCTTGCTTCTAATTCGCAGACCCAAAGTCTCACTTCCTCTGTTTGAACTTTTGCTCAATCTTGGCAGCATACTGGTATTCTGCACCACGAGAGGAGACATCGAGGAACTCCATTTCCTCCTGAATGTATCTATGAAGACAACTATGGTACTTTAACACCAAATTTTTCTCCAAATCTTTGATACCCAACTTTGTGAGTAGGGTATGGAATAGATTCGTCAGATCATGCACATCTTGGTCCCTTTGTTGCGCAGCGTAGTCCATTGTATGTTTTTGTCCTCATAGCTCCCCACAGGATAATATTGTTCCTTGATGGCGTCTCGAAAATAATTCCAAGTGGGTGCGACTGAGAACAGAGAGGGTTCCCCCTCGCTCTGTTGCTCCTAGTAGGTTTCCCACCAGTCATTGACATGGGGGGCGGCTTTAACGAGTTCAAAAATAATCCTTTCTCGGTCACAAAATTCATGACCCGAGAAATATCCTTCTAACAGATTCAACCATCTATCAACAACATCTGCATCTATTTGGCCCTCAAATATGGGAATGTCAAAGTTTACTTGTACCTTAAAAGGAGTGATGCCTCCAGAGTGGTCGTTGGATGTAGATGCGCTGCCAGTGGGCAGTCATTGAAGGATCTGGGCAAAGTTGTCCATCATCGTGTTCCTTTGTTTCTTGGGGGCCTCCTTGAGCAATAATTTGATAGGATCTCATGCTCCCTCATCTTTCTTTTCTTCCCCCATGGGTGGTCGTCGGGGTTTGCGAGGTTGATCTTGTAATGGTTCAACCAGATCGAGCCCTAACTCCTTATACCCTGACCTCGTTGGGGACATGCAAAGAAGGATTGAAAAAGAGAAGACTGCTCTAATACCACTAATCCGTATTTATGCAGGAACACAATGAAATAAAGAAATACACATAAGGGTAGAGATGCAGCGGAAGTAAAACTTCATTTCATTAACAACAAATGACTGAAATATGCTTACAGACAGAATGGAAATAAAATAGCTCGGGCACTGGTAGCTTATCTCTGAGAAGAGATGTGGCGGTTACTGGCCTCTGAACTTTGTGTTACAATGAGGCTCGAAGGCCTATATATTATCGAGAAACAATGGAAAACCCTAAACATCCAAAAACCTAACCCTAGGAGATGAAATGCTAGAATATGGGTCCCGCTAGGGTAAATTGGTACATCAATTTCTCGGGGTCGTAACTTTGGCATACTATCTCTGTTTGATGCACGTGATGCATAGTTAGAAAGATCTATCTGAGGAATACATTGCTCACAGCGAATATCGAGTCCGAAATAGACTCATATTTGTCGGAGCATTCATTCCCAAAAAATGTCGTTTAGGGCCTCAAAATGGCTCCGAAAGTTCAGGACTCGAAAAAATACTGAAAATAGTAAATTGTGCTACAATTAAGGAAACTGAAAAACTTAAAGAAACAATGGTGTGGGTCCAAGTGGAATAGGTGGGTGGCCACCAATATCCACCTGGATCACATAGTGATTCTTTACTCTTGCATGTTTATTACATTTGGAACATCTGTCTCAAGGACATTTATGTTTTCGACAATGCTAACTAGGATTAAGGTCAAAACATTGATCCTCCATGTGGCCAATTCGATGACAATATTGGAATTTAGGAATATGATCTTGAAATAAAGCACGTGAAGACAATTTTTTTTAAAGGAATCTATCACTCTAAAACTGGATTGGTTTGGAATAATCTGGAATGTGAAAGGTCAATTCCATTTTGTATCCAAGACCTCTTTTGTGTTTGTTGCAGACGATTCGTTCCCAAGGTCTAATGACAACCTTGGAAAGTGCAAGTGAAACTTGTTTATGACAAACATCATCTTCATTTGAATATACTTATGAAGTGGCATCACTAATTTGATCATATGTTGGGTGCTAGTAGGAATCATTCTCAAATTCAAAAAGAGAATTGTTCGAAACAAGGACTAGTTCAGGATGTTGATTCTTTTTTTGTATTTCAGATTCTTGTTGGAGTTGTGATTCAAGATAGAGAATTTATATTTTGTCTTCTAAATCTTGTAAACATGTTAGAAAATTAATGAGAGTTTCTTTTTAAATTTTGACTATATTTTTGACAATAGAGAGTATTAGAGTATTCAAAAACGCCAATAATTCATCCATTCAAGGAATTTAAAGATTGAATTAGAACTCAAAGGGTTTCTTCCAACCAACCTTTAACAATCAGACTCAACAATTCAAATTGAGGAAATTTTTTCTAGTTGGGCATGAAAATTTATTACAAGAATTAATACATATACTCAACCAACAACATAATGTTGGTGGTTGTAGGTCTAAGACCTCAGAGGCATCTACTCTCCTTGTGGCTCGAAATATCTGGTGCCCTAAAGAAACTATCCTTATTTCCATATATTCAAAACCTAGTGACTTGGTACCAAGTTTTTAGTTTATCTTTATAAGCATGAGACTTCCATTCAAGGAAATATTATGGTTTTGTTTATCCCATATGAACTATCCCACTCTCACTTCCACACATGAAGCAATAATCTGATTAGAAACTATAATAACTTATCAAACTAGAATGAATAGATATATACTTGGGGATTCATATGTAGGTATGCACAAACCAATGAACCCAATAGGGATTTCTATGGGTATTAGTAGAACAATAAACCCAATAAAATAGTCAACACGGTAATAATTTATATTTAGGTATGCATGAGGGTTTTCTATTATCGATAAATACTAGATTAAAGCACTCGACAAGTTGGGATTGAGTATGGGAAAAAATAGCTAATGATGACAACCCAAATGAATTTATGTATAATGAAAAATATCCAACGTGATTTCTTAGAAAAAAAATTGTGGAAATTGTTCAATGAACTACACATAATATACTATACCAAAGCCCTCATTGGAAGCCATCAGTGTCAGCACTAGCGTGCCACATCTAGTATGAGGTACATGTAGTCGTCAATCATGTTAGAAGATGGTGCAATATGGTTGTAAGGATTTCCCCTATTCCCATTGAAACATTTGCTACACTTCCAGCTTGTAATCGAAAATATTCACACTTTCATTTCTTTCATATAAACTCAAATCCAACAACAAAAAAACCATTGATGGAAGTTTTGTATACACGTACTTACGACCACTCAAAATATCAAGAACAACTACCTTGTAACTATACACATCTACCTTTTTTGTGTGTTGAGTGCCCATGTACAACATTCCTCCAAGTATTGGGAAGCTACCCAATTGACACGACCCCCATTAATCCACCTACAATTTCATGGGATTATAGAATATTTGTTCAAACTTCAAAGGTTTCTACTTTTGTGAAGCACATTATTTTGTAATGTTGCAATGTAGGTGACCTAATGCATTTTGTGCTCGTATATTAGACATAGAGGTTTCAAAGCCAATGTATAAGTGATAGTCAAATTATTTTGCAGTCCCATTGTTTCCATCATCAACCATTCTCAATGGCCAATTTCTTTGGGGTCTACCTTCAATATTTTATGGATTAAGAGAATTTAATAAATCTTTAGTCTAACCAACATCCAAGTCTAGAATGTAAAATCTTGGTTAAATTGATATTTCATAGAGAAAATATAACAAGTTCCTTGAAAATTTCTCTAGATCTATCCTCAACAGTGAATACAATGATTGTCTTGAAAGGTCTATCATTTCATGAAATTATTGGATCCTTGGATAACAATAAGAAGTGAGTAAAATTGCAAAAATAATCATGAATCCCATTTAAAAAAATATCAAGGTCATAAATCTTTGCAACCCAAGCACTTGCAATAACTCTTGTATCCATGTGGTTATGGGTGTCTATAAACTTAGCATCACTTGCTGTGTCATCCACATTTTCTAGTGAAACACCCAACTCACTTAAATCCTTCTCTCATCGAACAAGAGCCTGTGGATAACTCACAACATGTCTAATATCTTCCTTCTTCACACTAAACAATGCAATAAGGTAATGTTAGATAGGAAACCGCAGTTCACCCACTATATGTAAATTGTGACTAAGTAACAAATCATTGTTGCGATGAATAGTGTCAACACGATAATCCTTTATGGGAAAAAAAATTTGAAATCCTATCGACAGTGTGAGGCAATTCCTTTTGGCACACAAATATTCCTTCCGGTTGAGTGCCTACATAGTTCAATCGATGGTATTCTCTTGCAAACAATAGTCGAAAACAAGGCCATGGTTCCCAAAATATTAGCAAGAATGACTAAAACACTCATCCGACTATTAATTGAAACATCCAGAGAGAGAAATGTAGCACACAATGGACTAATAAAGAATGCCAATGGTATTTTAGGGACTGAGACAACATATTAGGGTTTTCTGAGGCATTTAAAGATTTCTCTACATTAGAAAAATGAATCTCAACACATAGGGAAGGACTGGAAGGAAGGATGTAGAGGAAGAAGGATAGATTAATAATTTATGCACTCATTCTACAACACAGAATGACAAATGCACTCCAAATATCATGGATTTAGAACCTGACTCAATAGCAAACTCTTATATTTTCCCATGATGTTAAACCATGATGCTATGGAAAACTACAATAGCATAATCCAGGCCCTAAGAATTATAGGTGCTCTGATACCACTATTAGTATACACTAGAATGGAGCTGATTGTGATATATATTTTATTAATAGTATACACATACAAGTATATGATCTATGACCTTTGAATTCATCTTCTAGAGGTATGTTGGACTACCAATGACAATTCCTATGCACTTGTGACTTTGCATATTCCTTTTCAAGTGAATAATACAAAACAACATAACCTTAACGGATTAGGTTTCCAACAATCCCCACACCTAGGTAAATTAGATTAGTTCTTTTCAAATCAACTACAATCTCCCTTCTCCTTAACTATTTATTATTTTTTATTTAGATCGAATAAATAAAAAAATTATAACCATTGTGAGATAAGAAGTAAATTTTTAGTATAGAATATGTATATCATGGTAAAAACAATTTTAGGATGTCATTTATTTTCTCTACCAACTTTTTTAATGGGAATGAGGAGATAACATGAGAAAGAGATATTACCTAACACTACACTTGAGTTTTTTCTTCCTACAAGAAAGACATAATGGAAAAAAACATATACATAGTTAGTCTAATAATTTTAATTTTCAATTAATTTTTATCTAAATACATGAAATGATATTGTTTCTCTCGGAATCTCCAATATCTCTTAAACTCGTTCCCTACGTCCCCAATTCACTGGGAACTGTTTTGGGAACTTGGAGCTTTTTGGGAGCTTGGGAGCTTGGAGATTTTTGGGAGCTTCAACATCAAGAAAATGGGAGGTATAAAAGATTCACTTTATAGTTGTGGATATGAAAAAATTTAATGCATGTATGTTTTCCTTGAAGCCACTAAACATGAAAGTAGAATAAATCAATACTTATCCATGAAAAACATTGTCCTAGATTAAATTTGTGTAGGATTGCCTAAGAAAATTAGACTAATTTTTAGAAAAAATGTCTAATTACCTAAATATGAAGAATATTTACTTCTACCTATATTTATGCAAAAAATCACCTGAATTATGGAGGAACAATTTAACAAAGTCAAAAACTATGTGGATGGATTATAACCAAATTAATCTTTGGGTAGTTAATGGAGGTATTCTCCAACTATTTATAAGAAATAAAATTCGTTTTAATTTTAAATTTAATTTTCAAAGACACTTTTCTTTTTGGACCAATCTAATATTACTAGAAGAAGACACTTGAAAGACACAACAACAGACACATATTTTTCTCTCTCGCACATGGGGAGTGATCTAAGGAAGAGACTGAAGGTTCTAAGTAGTTGAATGTTCTGAGTGTAATTACTTGTGATGTTCTAGAGTTTACTAAAGTAATATCATATATCATTGGGAGTAATTACCACTTGTGGAAAAAATTGTGTTTGTCTAAATTTAACACTAGAAAATCAACATGGTTAGTTGTATGACTTCGAGCATATGATGGATGTGCGTTGTTCAAAGTAGGAGACATATCATTTGCAGAAGAAGAGGAGGTCAACACATGTAGAGGGAGCAGACGACTCTGAAGAATATATAGCCTCAGAGGGAGTCAAGATTCAGACAGAGCATGGAGACTCAGAGTGGGCCTGATCTGAGAGAGAGACAGTTTCTTAGATATTTTCATTCAGAAACGATTCATCTTCATATTTAGATTCAGATAGGTGAGACGTCCTCTAGGACTAACAGACATGAGGCTAGACCTTGAGGAGATATGAGATCTCATGGACAAGATTCCCTTGTTTTAATGAAGGAATTTTGTCAAAAGGACTAGGATGTTGACCTCTTAACCTTGATTCTGAGACATGTACATTGTTTGACAACAAAACATCTTTTTAGATACCTACGTGGTATGAGTGGATATGGATTGAGATATGCCTTAGATGGAGATATGAAGTTACATAGTTATATAGATTCTGATTGGGCAGGGAGTGTAGTGGATCAGAAGAGTAATTTCAGATGTTGTTTTAGTATGGGATCACTTTGATCTCATGGTTGAGTAGGGAGAAGATGTCGCTCACAGTGAGTACAATGGAGGAAAAGTATATATCATCCAATATTGTAAGTCATGAAGCATTGTGGCTTCAAAAATTGCTGATTGGATTATTCAATATTGCGATGGAGGTGGAATTTATCTTGTGCGACAACCAGAGTTGTATAAAATTTTGAAGAAGAACCCGGTGGTTCATGATAAGTCAAAGCATATCGAAATCAGGTATCACTATATGGTGCATAAGGGAGTAGTGAGGCTCCATTTTTGTGACTATAGAGGATCAGATTGTAGACGTGTTTACCAAGCCGTTGTCGATGCTGAAGTTTGAGTAGTTTAGGGACAATATTGGAATGGTCCCTCTTCAGAGGGAGCGTTCTCATCTAGCATGAAAAATGGTTGGCATTGAGACAGGTGGAACTCATCCAATATGAAAAAGGGTTGGCAACGAGTATTCTCATCTAGCATGAAAAAAGGTTGACATTGAGACAGGTGGAACTCATCCAGCATGAAAAAGGGTTGGCATTGAGACAGGTGGAACTCATCCAACATGAAAAAGGGTTGGCACTGAGTGTTCTGATCCAACATGAAAAAGGGTTGGAACTGAGACAGGTGGAACTCATCTAGCATGAAAAAGGGTTGGCACTAAGTGTTTTCATCCAACATGAAAAAGGGTTGGCACTGAGTGTTTTCTTCCAACATGAAAAAGGGTTGGCACTTAGACAGGAGGAACTCATATAACATGAAAAGGGTTGGCACTAAGTGTTCTCATCCATCATGAAAAAAGGTTGGCACTGAGACACATGGAACTCATATAGCATGAAAAGGGTTGGCATTGAGTGTTCTCATCCAACATGAAAAATGGTTGGCAGTGAGACAAGTGGAACTCATCTAGCCTGAAAAAGGTCTGGAACTGAGTGTTCTCATCCAACAAGAAAAAGGGTTGGCACTGAGATAGGTAGATCTCATCCAGCATAAAAAAGGGTTGGCACTGAGACCGAAGGTACACATGATGATGTACAGATGCATTGCGAAGTAATGGATGTCATGGTGACATGTTGAAGCTATTTGAGAGCTACCCAAGGG
>JASDQU010436695.1:0-12496 GCA_032191745.1 Picea mariana
TTTAGGGTTTTTGGGGAAAAACCTAATTGGATTAGGTCAAAAGGAGGATAAAAGAAAGGAGAGGGGGGGAAAAAGGAGGGATCTGCTATGAGGTATTGTTGTGCTTCCAAAATGGCAAACTGGACGGATTGCTTGTAGGAGTTGGGGATTTTCTCAGCTGACTTGAGTGGTAGCTCAGCCTTGGAGGTGAGCTGGGAAGCTAGGCTACTGTCTGGATTGTGTGTGGCCCCTTTGCGGCTCGGGGAGCTAAGGGGGAAGCAGAGTACCCCTAGCGATTGGCTGGGAGGTACCGGTGTAGTCTTAACGGTCGGCAAGTAGGAGCGGGACGGAGCGCGCAGACAACACTCGGGGACGACGTTGAGGCTAAGGTATGATTTCTGATTTTAGTAGAAAAAAATGCACTGTGACTTATTTTGGGATCGGAATAGCGAAGGCAAGTGGATTGAATCGCTGATTTTGGTTATTTACTCAGAACTTATGATTGTAACTGCTGTAAATGTTTCTTTAATTAAATCTCTCATGGAAAGGGTATTATTGATGCACCTCATGTACAAGTTTATATTTCATATGTTCTTTTCATAAATTTTCCCTGATAAGCTACTGAAAGGATTCCTGATATAATATGGGAAGACAACTTATTTCTGTATAATATCCGAGTCAATGTAACGCTTCCATTGCTACCCTACCTGGTAATCTTGTTTCATGGGGCCAAACCTTCCTTTCTGGTTTATTCCATGAGTGTTCCTTTTACGTACATCATTGCCCCTAAGCTTGCCTCTCTACATTACTCTGTCTGCTAGCCTGCATCTGCGTCCAACATCAAGAAACCTTATTGTGTAGAAACACTCCTTGTTTTCCAACCGGACCCTCTGCATTCCAGTATATTCATCAGATGGATTCTTGTGCATTGTTATGCGGACATTGAGCGTTAGTCATCTCTTGATAACCCTAATTTCGTGGTTCGAATGGTTCAGTGCATGACCGCACCTGTATTGGCCTTTCATGGACATGGAACTCTTAATGTTGAGATACGGATCGAAGCCACAGAGAATATTGATAAACCCATGGTTGATTCTGTGTATAAATATCTTGAGGATGGGCTTTTATGAAGAGATATGAGCACCGTTTTGAAGATTATGACATGCGACTCGACTTATTGAGATCTGAACGAAACCCTGTGCGGCTAGTCTTGTAGCGAGTATTAGATTGACAGCCGTAATTTGAAGAACCCCTCTGATGTGGGTTGGCAGCGATACGCTGGGGTGTGAACATCACAACATTTGAATGATCGATCCCTTTTACAACCGGAACTGAGCCCCACGTCAAGAGCGATGAAGGAATAATTTGATTCCTACAACAGAGCACAATTTGTTTTTTGGTTCTGTTGACCCATCTTTACTGAAGGTAGTTCCTGCGTTAATGCCAGATTGTCTGTCGTTGATCGGCGCCTCGCCTGGGTGCTTGATAAATTCGCGCTTAGCCCCTCTTGCCTCTGCAACTGGGAAGGGCCACGTTCAACGCTTGCAACACATGTTTATTGGATTAGTGTTGTGACTTTGCTATACGACTATCCGTTAGACATTATAACTACTGGTATAATCCTATGATTATGGCAGTCGATATTTTGTTTGGTCGTGGTAATTATTGAGGAAATTTAAAATAATTTTTGGTTGTAATTTTCTCACATAATCTGCTGTTTGTTATCGCTTAGAAACTATACCCTCGATTGACCGCCTAGTTAGTTGTAACCCACTATCACAAAACTACAGAGTATCCAAAATTTGATCCAGGTATGGCCTTGGTAGTTGCTAAGTATATTCATGTGTGTTCTCTATTGAATTTTGCAGGGGTTCGATTCTCTTTGGTAATGATGGAAGCCATTCTACTATATTGTATCTAGGACAAATAACTTTTCACGCGAACCCTAATGTTTATTCAGTAATATCCGTTTGATAATTTACTCATCCCGAAGGACTTATAACTTGATACATAATCGATTGCAGAATAGCTGTCTAAGCCTTCAGGAGGATGCTGCCGAGTGATACCTTGGATAACGACAATCACCATTGGGGATTTGCCGTTGATTCTGCCTCTGACCACTGCCAGCCTTTACCTCTGTCTGGATGCGCGAATTCTGGCACGCATGCATCGGTTGCCGGAATGGTTTATGACCAGCCCTTTTAGCACTCTAACTTTTAACCTAAACCGTGATGGATAGGGTGTAACGGTTGGGTCTGTATTAAATTGTTAGGATAGGCAGTTTTAGCTGTGCGTGACCTGTCATTCAACCACCACCCACGCCCTGACTGCCAGATTGTCCTGTGCTGCTTTCACACAAGAATGCGTGCGGATATAAATCTTTTCTTCACAGGACTTCGCTCAATGGCAAAATGAACCGAAGCCTTGAAAAGTATATAAAAAGTTCAGCTTTAGTGAATTTCGTTCTACATGTATATAAATATAAATTCTTTACATTCAAATAAATTCTTAAATGATAGTTACATTCTTTAAATTCTTTAAATCATAGTTACGTGAATGGTTACATGTAAATAAATTTAAATAAATTAAATGTAAATAAATTCCTTAAATGATAGTTACATTCTTTAAATTCTTTAAATGATAGTTACATGATAGTTACATGATAGTTATCTATATATAAAAATTCTTTAAATGATAGTTACATTTAAATAAATTTTATTGTTGCAATTTAAATAGATTTATTTGTGGTACCAATTGACTCTTATATATAACCATTGTTCCGATTTTACTATTATAGTAGTACTATGGTATGTTATTGACATCTCCTTCCTTGGGCTTTTCTAATTACCATTTACTCTGCTCTCATTTAACATATACTATTATTAATTTAGTATGGGACAAGGATAATAAATTATTATTATTATAGTAGGGGAAAAAGGATTTGGTTAAGGGTGGATGAGGAAAGTTTACAAGCATTTTTCTTAAGTCAGTTAAAGTCAGTTGAAGATGAATGATAGACGTTTACATATGTTTTGCTTTAAGTTAGTTAAAGGCGATTGATAAAAATATTATGCCTTATGCTTGTTAGTTATTGGGGTATGATGAAGAGGATTTTAATGGAAAATAACTCTCTAAGTGCATAAGGTAGAAGGGGTGTATTATGAGTTGTAATTATTTCCGTTAGGTTTTTATTGAAAACTTCTAAGTGGAATGATTTTAGTTATGGTTTTTCAATGATTTGATGTATGGGTGACTACCAAAAGGACCCGGAAGGTATATCACCCCCCACGCCTTGGATTTTATTTTAATGAATGATTGATTAAATAGCGCGCCTAGGTTTTAAAAAGAGTTGTGCCTCGAGTTGGTTATTGCTAGATAGTTTAAGTATATGAGATACCTTGCACGCTTGTAATTTAAAGTCAATTGAAGTAATGTTAAATGTTCAGAGTTTCGGTTGCGCGCCATGCACAAGGTTGGTTGGTTGATAATTCTCGCTCTCAACTGAAGGGTTATGTTACTGTGTTGTTATGTGGGTTGTCTTGGGTTGGTCTAAGGATAGTACTTAGCTTAGTGGGATTGGTTGCCTATGTCGGGAGGGTTGTAAACACCTCCATGTTCCTCAGAACAGTCGCCCTCTTTGAGACCTTAAATGGTTGAAATCGATGGGAACCTGGGCTTGAGCGTTGCTTATGTGTCTTGAAGGCCCTACCCATTGCAGGGTAGGACAGGCGAGTAGTTAGTTCTACTTATCGTCGTTTATGCATGAAGTTACCTTTCGCGCATCCTTGTCGTCTTTTATGTTCATCAGGGTTGTGTCTTATTCTTCGTCGGGTGGCAACGTAAAGTCGAATGCGTTGATGGTTCCTTTGTACACGTGCGCACACACTTTTTAATCCCACACACACAAAAAAAATTTGCACTAGTTACTAGCGTTGGGGTGTCGTAACGCGTAGGGTCGTTACAATTAACTTCTACATTAAGTACCTAATCATAGACTTACTTTTAGTGGGTGGAATCCCAACTTCTAAAAGGAAGATTGAATATGGTGATGGTGTATTGTACTTAATTATGAGGTTGTTTCTTATAAAATGCTTCTAGATTTTCTCGATTTTATTTTAAGTTTTTATAAAAATACTACAACCCCAAATCTCACAACCATGTAGAATTACTTGGGTAACAAGAATATAAAATATGCCCTATTTTTTCCCTAAACCAAAATTTGACGGCTTTACATTTGTTTTCAAGATCACAAAATAAGATTTCCAACCTCCATTGGTTCATTTCTCAACAATATAGTTCCAATTTAGCTTGTGATAAAAATCATTTTTATGGACTCCTTCCAAGCTACTATTATTGTAAGAAAAATCAAAATATATGACTTGTTTCAATTTAATGATCATTGTCTTTGTTTTATTTGTATTTACATACATCCCAAAGGAATTACAAAAATATTTAAGAATTTCAAGTTGCTTATCAAGATTAGAGGGGATCCTTGCTGATAGGACAATATCATCTTCATATGGAAGGAGGATGATAACTAATCATGCTATCTTCATTCCTACACAACCTACTTCCTCTAGGAAATCTACTAACTTGTCAATATAAATACCAAAGATAGTAAGCGATAAAGGACATCCTTGCTTAACATCTATATTACAATTGATTTCCTCTATCATGTCCTCATTATTTATAAACTTGGAAATGTCCAAAAGGAACCCCAATGTCTTATATCCTTTTCCAAAGGTTTTTTTAGGGACAGTGTCCGATGTTTTTGTGAAGTCAACAAAACAACACTTGGGGTTAACCTTGTTGTTTCAACAATATTTAGCCTATGATCATGAAAGTAATTAGGTGGTTTAAAGTCGAATGATAACTTTGAAAACTAGCTTGTTCCTTTTATTTCTTATCACAACTTTTAATCCATGAGCTAATATTCTACTCCAATCTAATTTAATTCATACAACTTCGCTAAAAGAGCGTTTATCCTAATAGTCCTATAATTTGAAGGATTGTTTTTATCGTCACTTTTATCAATGGAACAATAAGACTTTTCGTCCATAGCTTAGTAATGTCTTCCTTAACTGCTATATTAAATTGGTTAGGCAGACTAGGAATAATGATAGAGCCTTCAATATTTAAAATTTCAATGTGAAACCCATCAATGTCTATAACTTTCCCTTTTGTAAGGTGCTTAACTCCAACCACAATGTCTTCTATATTGATTTTTTTTTTTTAAAATATTATAAGAAGGGTTTGGTTGTTAGATGAGACATTCAGGGATTCATGAAGAATTTAAGGTACAATTTCCATTCACCCATAACAATATTAGAATTCTCTTTAACCTTTCAAGTAAAAATGTTTAATAATCTTAATTACATGATTAAAAACCTTTACCAACTCAATTTGTGCATTGACATTTAAGTTATGGTAAAACAACAATTAAGTGCATAGTTAGTAACACTCTTGAACCTTTAATTAACATTCATAGTCAAAGTTGTTAATATTTATTTTGATAACAGTTTTAAGTGAAAATATTTCTTTCTTATAAAATATGTCACATTAATAATTTGTTGGGTTGTGTTTAAATGGTTGGAACATGGTGTTGTCATGTAAACAATCCAAGTTTAAACCTTAGTAGGTGTAGATACTTTATATATTATGAAAGGTGTTTGACCTCTCAAAGTTAGTTTCCTCCATGTGAAGCCCTTTTCTTACAGACCTTCAGAATATTAACTATTGTAATTCTTGTTTTTGTAACTTTGTGAGGAAAAAAATTCTTTAAATAAAAGTATACCATTTTCTCTAAATAAGAGAAGTTTATGAGTATATGGAAATAGTAATAATTTATGCTGTATTTAAAACTAATTAAAAAATGTGTTCATACTAATCTAGGGAATTAAAATATAAAATAGTAAATACCACAAAAATATATTTGAATTAGTTTAGTTGAGTTGCTCCCTTTGCCTTTTCCACACCCCTACTACCCAAACTGGATACTTAATCTCCCAGCTAGCTAGGAGAAACCTTATCGACTCCATATCTCCAGGAAAACCTTGTGGTTTCCTATCCCTCCATGCCTAAAGTCCCTAGAAATCACATTCCAAATTATCTCCTGATCTAAAGTCCCAAGTATGTCTAGATCGAAAGTGCAAGTTAGTAACTCCTATATTTTTACCAAAATTCCTCCAAGGAAAAATCACTTCCCAAAATTATAATCCTTCTCTGGGTATTACATAGCCCATTCAATATGAAAGTTAGTTTATAACACAAACTCATGCATAACCATACACTATTAACATGTAATTGCATTTAAACATATCATTAAAATTGATGTCCACGTACCAAGATCTTTTAATTAAATTTGCTTGTTAGAAGGATATCACATAACATCCATCATTAATAACATAATGATAACCATTCATAATATTTACATATACATAGGTCCACATGTCCAAAATTTGAATTGTCAATGTTAATAGTGTTCCATAGATAGTAATCAAATGAAGATCTAATTAAGCCATAAATAATTCTAGTTGCCTAGGTCAAAGCAGGGAATTACATACACCCATCCTTTGAGAAAATTCCTTCTCAAAGTTGTGGTAAAAAAAGTGAGGGATGATCTCGTCATATGGTCTCTATATCCTCCCAAGTAGCAGATCCTGGGTTATGCTTGTCCCATTGGACCTTAACTCCGTCCACCAAACGATGCTTGAGCTTCCAGACCCTATGGTCAAAAATGCATAACGGTTCGACCACAATGGTTCCAATGTTTGAGACCTACAATCCCTTCCAATTTAACTTGTGAGATTCATCAACAACATAATTCTATAATACAGATACATGAAAAACATCTCTAGTTTTATGCAATTGGGATGGAAATATGAGACGATAGAAAACATGTCCAATTCTCTTTCAAATTTTAAACAACCCTATAAATCGAGGAGACAACTTTGTCCCCTTCCCAAACATAATGGCACTCTTCTTAGGCTTGATATGAATGAAAAATTACCCCCTACTTCATAACTTCGATTAGTCCTATGTGCATTAGAATAAATCTTATTTCTATCCCATGCCTCCTTTGATCGTTGTCTAATATGAATCACCTTCTCATCCATCTCTTGGATCAATTCTGACCCTACTTTCACTCGGTGCTATAACCTTTCCCAACTCAATGGTGTCCTGCATGACCTTCCATATAGAACTTGATAAGGAGTCATTCCAATTGAGCTGTGCAAACTTTTATTGTAGGTGAACTCAAAGGTAGGTACTTCTCCCAATGGGTTTGGTTATCCATAACATACATCCTAAGCATGTCTTCCATAACCCAATTTACTCTGTTAGTCTTCCCATCTGTTTCAGGATGATATGATGTGCTCAAGTTCAACCAAGTCCCCAATACTGACTACAAGCTTGTCCAAAACTTGGACGTAATCCGAGAGTCCATATTTGAAATGATATTCTTGGGTAACCCATGTATACATATAAATTCACGTATAAACACATGCATCACATCAATGACATCATAAGTGTCTCTGATTGAAATAAAATGTGTACTTTTGGTCAACTTATGAACTATAACCTTAATGGAATTATGCCTTTGCAATGTTAGTGGTAATCCCACAATGCAATCCATATAAATGACTTCCCATTTGGACATAGTAACATCATGTAGTTGTAGGAGTCCGACAGGGTGGTGATGATCAAGCTTCACTTGCTGACACTCGAGATACTTAGTGACAAAATGGACCACATAATGTTTCATGCCTGCCTAGAAGAAAATCTTATTCATGTTTGCATACATTTTCTTCACACCAAGATGCACACTGTAAAGTGCTCTATGGGTTTCCTTGAGTATAGTCCTTCAAACACCCCCTCAAAAATGTAAATCCTTCCTTGATATCTCAACAATCCATATGCTTCAAGGCCATATTCTTCAAAATTCGATTCTATCTTCCTTCCACTTTGGAGTGCGGAAGTAACCTTTAAATACCAACTATCTCCAAGAAGTTTTCCCAACACTCGCTCCTTCAAATTGACCTTTAAGGGCATGAAGGATAATACTTGTGGCCTTCTACTTAGGGAATCAACGACCAAATTCTCCTTTCTCTTTATGTATGAGATTCCAAAATTATACTCACTCATAAATTTTCTCCATCACCTCTGCCTGGCGTTCAGATTCCTTTGAGTGAAGAGATGCTTTAAGCTTTCATGATGTGTTTTGAGCTCAAATCTTCTCCCCAATAGATAGTGCCTCCAAATATTTAGAGCTAACATTATGGCTAACAACTCTAAAGCGTAAGTAGTGTAAAGCTTCTCATGTTGCTTCAACTTCCTTAACACATATGCTATCACTCCCCCATCTTGCATTAACACAACACTTGTTGGAATATATATATTTTTCTAAACTTTAGACTTAGATAAGTTTCATTCTTGTTTAAATAAGGACAAACACACACCTGAATATCACCGTTGATGAAGTATTCCATTGAATCCAACGATATGAAATCCTTAAAAGTTATGGAGCCACCCACTCATTAAAAGGTCAAATCACCAACAACTACCTTCGAAATGTCGGGTTTCGGGGTTTCGTGACACTACCAATCCAACATATAGGAACTCCAAAGTCTCGATATACGAAGTCGCTAAACTATATTAAGTTAAACTAGGTTAATTAAACGATTAAAAATGATTAACGATATTTAAACCTTATCGCATTTTCACATTTCGGGGATCCTGCCTCGAACGAAAACCAAGGTCATGATACCCGAAATCATGAAACCCTGGAAGTTAATAATGATTATTTAAAAGCTTAAAAGTGATTAATATTAATTAATCAATCACGATTTCTTGATTCAGAGAACATAGCTTGAACTAGTATAGAATATCCCGAGACCCGAAACCCCAAAATATTTGAGGTTAATCATGATGAATTAAAAAGGTTAAACGTAATTAAACTTAATTAATCACGTCGTGATTTCACATTTCGTAAGTTATAGCTCAGGCTATTATAATATCTCCTAAGAGCCGAAGCACCGAAATTTACTTAATGATAACTATGGTTAATCGATGCTTAAACAAAGATTATCTTTTAATTAATACATCACTTAATGATGACTCGAATAGATTCAAATTTCGTATGTGCTTTTCTCGAGCATGAACCACCAAAAATTAATGACCATTAATAATACCTTTACTACAATCATTCCAAATAATATTTTGAGCCACCGCTTCAATCTGATTCATTAAAGAAAGTTAATACTCTGTTAGTGAAGGTATTGGTTGATCGATGCGATTAAAGGAAAAGAAATGTGAATTTGAATTTCATTATGCTTTTTACTAAGCTGTAAGTTTTTCCAGCTGAAGGATTTTTACACCTTTACTGTGGCAGATAACAGAGTTTGAAGGCTTGATACCATGGCTCCACGAAAATCACCTAAAGCTACGGGTGAAAGTTCGAGCCAGAACGTAGATGTTCTCTTTGAAACCTTGCTCAGAAGCATAGACAACGTCAAATCCTGAACACAAGTATTCGACATCTTACAATATGAATTGGTAAATTGCCCTGATGATTCAAGTGAAAATGAGAAGGAGGACATATCTACCAAATACAAAATTGTTGCTCAGTCAAAGATACAGAAGATAGCGACAAGGCCTAATCTCTTGCCCTATAAAAATATGATCGGTTGGGCACTAGACCATGTAGATATCCCAACCAGAACTATTTTCAGTTCGCAAAAGGTCACAATTGGGTCTTTCAGGCCGGAGCATCTACAGGTGATGTACAAATTGTCTCTGGTATCCAATTTTGTTTACAATGCAACTTTCCTAGTAGATTTCAACAAGAAGGAATGCGACCAATATGGAAAAACCTTCCCGATTTAATCAAAGACCGGTATTCTCGCCCCGAGAAGTTTAGAGTGGAATCCCATGGTATATACCCAGTTGCTGCATTAGAACCCCACATAATGTACATAGCAATGATGATGTGTAGGCTCTGCGGGAAGGAAAACACAACTCATATCTTTTTATAGTGGGTACCTATTATACACACAGTAGCAGAAGGGTACTCTTTTGACTTGAAAAAGATATTGTCGGACAATTTGGTTCAAGAGATTACAAAATATCAGTAGCTAAGAGCCAAGGGGCAATCGACCCAACTTTTCATGTCGTCTTATATTATGGACACCATATGTCTCATGGCGCCTTTTCTGCTGATGGACTAGAGCTGGACTCCAAATAGTGACGAACCCATAGATATTTACCATTCGAAGATTTGGGAAGAAAAGGAAAAAGACTTCTTTTATGAGATCTGCAACTGGGTAGTGGTGCCAATGCACACCATCATATATGGCTACCCACCTCCCAGAATCTCCTAAAAAATTGTGAATAACCTGGGAAAAATAGAAGACTGGTATATCGAGGAACACTTCTCCTGTATTAGGGTTTTTGGCTGTTCAGTTCCTCCATATGCTCTGTCGCAATTTTTACCAGACCGACTAGTGTGCTGAGAGGTTGGACGATAAACTATGCTTGGTGGGATTGGCAAGGAGCTCAAAACGGTACAGAAAAAGGTATGGCCCTCTTTTCCCTTGCAGATTGGTACATTTTCCCTACTGGATTACGATCACTCTAAAGTAGAGGCCACGACTTTGGAAGAAATAAAGTTGGTCAGCATTGAATTCAAAAAGAACGACCCACAGAAGGTCATGGGTAACCACATGGCCAATTTCAATTTGAAAAGGCATGAACATGAAGATTCCCCTCAAGACGATATTTTACGAGGAGCGAGATCCTATCCAGAGGTCTTGAGTTGAGTTCAGGCTATGTCACCCGATAAAATGATTGAGTTTTATAACTTCCATAGGCACCGAAGAAGTAGCCTCCCTAAAGTGTTACAAGGAGGAACCCTGAAGTCTATAGCTACACATCAAACGAAGACACGAAGCTCAGAATCAATAAGCTCTAGCGAACAAGAAATCTGGGGAAGTTTGGAGAAGACTGAGGTATAAACTCATAAAAAAGATATCCCATCGACAAATGTATCAAGTGACCAAGACAAAGACCAAGAAGAGACACTGAAAAAGGAGCGAGAAAAAGGACCATTGATTTCACCAGATAAATCAACTATAAATGCGACTGGGAAACAATCGTCCATCGAAATCGGCAGGCCCATCCAGTTCATCACACTGTTACAATTCACAAGAGGGAATCCAAATGCAAAGGTAATATTCATAGAGGATCTCACACCCATTTCGGTTGAAGAATTGCCTCCTTCCAATTTCTTTTTCAGCAAGAAAAGGAAGCCTATGGTGAAGAGAAAAATGCACATAAAGGAAGGTTCAGCTGTCAAAAGACACAGGGTTATAATTGATGGAGAAGCCTTGGAGGAGGTATAATTTGCTGAAGAAGTAGCAGGCTCATTGGGGGATTTTGCAACAGCTAACCAATTTTCAGTTAGAAATTTAAAAGAACAATTGAAGCAGAAAGATCTGTAAATAATCTAATTGCAGAATCAAATGAAGACTGTAGAAAAGAGCGTTTGGAACAAGGTCAACAAGGACTTTGAGCAGATTAGAGCCAGATACAAACAAGAAATCCAACAACTCAAACTCATCCTCGAGGAGATGCACAGGAATATACAGGTGAGCCAAGGATGGGCCACCCAACAGGATGAGTTGGTAAGGCAACTTCAAGCCAAGGTAAGCTCTACCAAAAAAATGATTGTAGATATAACAATGTTCCAAGATTAGGCTTTGGAAGTGCAAAAGGAACTGGAAGCAGAACAACAAAGCCTTCTCACTAAGGTTGAAACTATCCAAGATCATTTTTGGGTGATAGATCAAGAATTAAATAACATTTTTGAAAGAGAGAAAGAAGCTATTTCTGCCCGGACTACCTTCCAAGAAGGAGTTGTGTTAGGAAACAAATATCAATATAGCATAGAAAAACCTCAGAATAAGTACTCAATGCCTTGAAAAAGAGAGAAATTCAGATAATAAACCTCTTCGAGGGGGCAACCTCCTTATGCCCACATAAATGTTCAATTACAAGATGATTCCAAATGAAAATTTCTCCTTGGTATATATAGGAGACCATGAGGTATAATTACAAGTAATGGATTAAAGCCGACATAAATAAAGTAACATTAGTAATGTAATATTCCCCAATTAAGGGGTAATGAGCCACTATTTAGGGATTAACATGCCCCTCCCCTTGAGACAAGTGTTGTCCACAACGCTTGAGTAACTCTGGATGCTTCTGTATAAAAGACTCATCTTCCCAAGTGGAATCTTCAACCGATAGTTTCCTCCATTTAATGAGATACTCTGAAAGTGATGGCTTCAGGATCCAATATGATTTTTCCTTCCGCGTCAAGTTTTGGCAATACAATTTGAATTGGGATCTTTTCACCTATAACCTTCTTTAAGCATGAATCATGAAAAACTGGGTGTACTCATGAAGATGCAGGCAACTCCAAATTGTATGCCATAGTACCAATATTTTTCAACACCTTATA
>JASDQU010436695.1:22570-54564 GCA_032191745.1 Picea mariana
GGGGGGGGGGGGGGGGGGTTGGGAATTTCTTGTCGGTCGTAGATTTGAGTGCTGTATGCTCAACCATTGATCTCAACGCACCCTTTAATCAAGGAGCACGCAACATATTACTTTGCAAAAACTTGGGATAGCTTGTATTTTGTGGGTTTTAGCGCCATTCCTTCTTATCTTGGTCACTAAGAGGTTAGAAAACATCATTCATAGGTCAAAACAAATAATCTCGACCATCATTAGGATTATTTTATTGAAATAAAAACAACTAACCTAGGTTCTATCCTACCTACCTAACACATTTAGCCCAGATTAGACTGTTGGGATAAGAATTTACTCTACCCTGGGGCTATTTGATCAAGTTTAGACAGTTTGATCAAATTTATTCACTAACTAAACTATCTACTTGGCTAAGATTAAATAGTTTATCCAAGTCTTGTTCACTAATCCTATCAACATAAATTCAAAAAGACTAGACCATGATTAAACTGTATGGATCAAGTCATTATTATTGCATGGGGC
Organism: Picea mariana; assembly: GCA_032191745.1. NCBI lineage: Eukaryota > Viridiplantae > Streptophyta > Pinopsida > Pinales > Pinaceae > Picea > Picea mariana. The sequence goes on from JASDQU010436695.1 coordinate 23,084, forward strand.
CTTATCCTTTTTTCTTTTATGCCCTCTTTTCTTTCTTTCATTTTCTTTTCCTTTTCTCTTCATTTTCTTTCCTTTCTTTTTTCATTTTCTTTTTCTCTTCTTTTTCTTTTTTCTTTCTTCTGGAAATAATTTGCAAAAATGAAATATTATTTACAACCAAATCACACCAAGAGTGAAAATTTTCTAGTCACCAGTTGATCCTATGAATCATAGGGTTATAATAGTGGCTCCACCTGGGGATGGTGCTCTCCTTGCGAGGTGCCAAGAACCTTCTATTTGATGTCTGTAAAGTTTTTCACCCTTGCTTATTTCTGCTATTTGCTTTGTTTTTATTTTGAGAATTTGGTGGTGCTAGTCAGTGGCTTAGGGCCTTCTCTACGGGCTTCAACCGTCTGATCAATCATCACCTACACACAACCTGAATGTAAAGAAATGGTATGTACAATGGAAATGGATTTGAGAGAGTCTCTTATTGGGGTGGAAAATAATGCTTCAACATCCTGCCATTCACAGGTTCACCTGGCAGGTCTGTTCCATCACTATTTTTGAGCAAAAATTCATTGTTTCCTCTGAATGCCAGAATGATGTAAGGGCATTTCCATAAGATATCAAACTTTCCATTTTTTCCCTTATCCTCATTCCTGGAATCCCATTTCAGCACTAAATCACCCAACTCAAAATCATCTTCTTTAGTTCTTCTGTCAAAAATCTTTTTGATGTTCTCCTGGATGACCTGAGTCTTGTTGTGTACTTCTTCCCTGGATTGCATTAAGTGAATCATTTGATTTATTCTCCTTTGGACATCATTTGGATCTGCTTGTGCTTCCTGCAATAGTTTCATAACAGGCACTCCCAAGGAAAGGGGAAAAACTACTTCAGTACCATAAACCAATTGGTATGGAGACATGCCAATTGAGCTTTTGGTGTTTATTCTGTCATCCCAGAGTGCAAAAAACAACTTATTATGCCATGATTTCTTATTCTCTTGTAATGTTTTTCTGAGGATGTTCACCAGACTTTTATTTGAGGACTCGACTAGCCCATTTCCCTGAGGGTAATAAGCTTTGGAGTGTCCTAAAGTAATGTAGTACTGGTTACAAAAATCTATAAGCTTTTTAGATCTGAAGGCTGCCGCATTGTCAACTATAATTTTCTTGGGGAATCCAAAGTGAGACAAGATGTTATTTTCCAAAAATTTAATGATAACAGAGTCAGTGGCTTGCCTGCATGGTACAAATTCAATCCACTTTGTGAAATAGTCCGTGGCAATCATAATCCACTTGTGTTGGCCCGAAGAAGGAGGGTGTATCTTTCCAATAAAATCTAGGCCCCATTGTTGGAAAGGAGCTTCAATTGATATGGGTTTCATGGGGAGAGGCAGAAGTTTCCTTTTACCTTCGAAAATATGGAATTTGTGTCAAGAAGTAACTTTCTAATGAACATCAGTAAACAATGTAGGCTAGTAGAAACCAACTCTCAAAATCTTGTTAGCTGTGGTCTTCCAACTCAGATGCCCACCATAGTCTCCTGCATGGAAATCCTATAGAACCTTGTCAGCTTCGTCTTTTAACAGGCAATTAAGCAAGATACCACCAGGATCTTTCCAATAAAGATTACCTTCTAGAATAAAAAATTTCAATGCTTTTAGTTTAATGAATCTGGCTTTGGTCTTAGTCAAACCAGGAGGAGCTTGTAAGTTATGAAGTACAAAAAGGAGGTCTGCGCACCAAGGAGATTTTAAGAATACTTATTTTACATTTGGAGTCGCCTGCTCTTTCGGCTCGTCAATTGCAGCCAACAAATTAATTTCTAGAGAATGAAAATTAGATTCATCCATTAGTTTGGCCAAACCCTGACCTTTGATCAGTTTAGTGGGTTTTATTTTGATGTCATATTCCAGAATAACCGCAATCCATTTTCCTCTCCTACCATTTGGATTATCTTGAGTCAGGATATCCTTTACCACTGCGTTTGGAACATATTCAATTGTGTGAGAATGAAGAATATAGACTCTGAAATATTTTATGGCCTTTATCAGGGAAAAATCTTGTTTCTCCATTATGTTGTAGTTCAACGCAGCATATCTCAAAGCTTTGCTGAAAAATGCTATGGGTTGTTCATACCCTTCACTGTTTTTCTGCAATAGTATTGCTGCGATGGTGTGTTCAGATGAAAAAGAGAAAAGGTAAAATTCTTTGGTGTAATCCAGGCTGATCAAAACCGGGGCTTGGGTGAGTGCATGTTTCAGCTACTCAAATGACTATTTGGACTTAGTGTTCCATCTAATTTTGGTGTCTTTTTTCAACATATTTGTGATATTCCTAAGAAGTTTGACCAAGTTTGGTATGAATCTTCTTAGGAAATTTATTTTTCCAATGAATGATTGTAACTATTTGATGTTCCTGGGGTGTCCCAACAACTTTCCTTCCTCTAAATCGAAAAGGCTTTTATTTGGATTTAATGAAATCCCAAAATTTCTGCACTTCCCAAACACACGTCTAAGGTGCTGCAAGTGTTCCTCGTCAGATTTGGAGTATACAGTCACATCATCCAGATATATGACTATGAATATTCCAAGTTCGTCCACAAAAGAAATATCCATTGCTCTTTGGAAAGTGGCACCAACGTTCATCAAGCCGAAGGGCATATTCACATACATGAAGGTTCCCCAGGGTGTGGTAAAGGATGTTTTCTCCTGATTGTCTGGGTGAACAAGAACCTGGTTATAACCTGAGAAACCATCTAGTAAGGAGATCCTACTGGCCGAAACTACCTTTTGTAAGATGTGGTCCATCTTAGGAAAAGGGTAATTATCTTTGAGGGAAACCTTGTTCAGATTTCTGAAATCATTGCAAAGCCTGATTTCACCAGTTTTCTTCCTGGTAGGAACCAGGTTAGAAACCCATTTGGAAAATCTCAAGTGGACTATAATTTTGGCATCATACATTTTTTTGATTTCTTTTTCTATCAGGGGAAAAAACTTGGGATTGATTCTCCTAAGCTTATTCCTGAAAGGTTTGTGTTCTTCTTTTATTGGGATCCTATGTTGTATGATACTTGTGTCATAAGATTTTAAGTCCTCATAACCCCAAGCAAACACATCTACATATTCCTTAAACAATTCAATGTATTTGCGTTTTTTCTCAGGGGGTAGAGACTTGGAAAGTTTTATCATCTTGGGTTGTTCTTCTATTCCTATGTTGCATTCTTTGACTTCTTTAACACTAGCTTCAATTTTTGTTTTTTTTCGCTACATCATTAAAATCGAAAAGTCTTCTAGTGGAACTAGACCTTTGGGTAACACATTATTTTTCAACATTAAAATACCAGAATCTGCTTCGTTTTCATTCAATTCCTCTGCATCTACTTTATTTACACTACCATTTTCAAAAACATATTTATTTACATCATCATCATCATCATTATCTAAATCTATATTTATACATTTGCAATCATTCTTACACTGTAGGAAGTCTTCAATTTGATCGTCTTTCCCAAATACCTGCCAGTATCTGATATTCTCAGGAATGGTTGGTCTGCACTTCACCTCCACTGTGTATTTATGAGTGGGATAGAAAGGAATTTTACATGTAGCTACTAATGCAACCAACCCATCTGCAAGTATGTTTTGTCCCCTGGGCATTACCTGCAAGTCGATTTCAGTAAAACATTGAAGGGCATCTAAAACAACTTTCCTATAAGCTCTAAGTCTGGGATGTTTAGATGCATACTCACCTTTAATTTGCTTGATAATCAATTAATAATCATCCCTTACCATAATCTATTTGGCACCAACCTTCTTCAGTAGTTTCAGGCTGAGCATCAAAGCTTCGTACTCAACTATGTTGTTAGTGCATTGGAAATTCAGTTTGTAAGATTGACTCTCTGAATACCTTGATATGTGATTATGCAACCAAAATCCAGCTCCAACTCCCTCCTTTCTCATGGCTCCATCAAAATCCATGCTCCAAAAGTCTGCTGGCAATTCCTCACTTTCCACAATTTCGGTATTTCTTACCTCAGTGATTGCTTTATAATCTTTCAAATTAGGTGTATCATCTTCCAGCTGAGCGATTTGTTCTTCCAAGCCACCTTCATTCTACAAAATGAAAGAATCCAAATCAGAGTGTGCATAGTATTGTGGGTAATTGTGTGGCTCTTCCTAACTGCTGACCATATACTTCATCAGGGTTTCTTTGTATAGTCTTCTCTGTTATCCAAATACCAGGATGGTGGCATAGGACATATCTAGCTGTAGGGTTCCTTTCAGATTATCTCCCCATGTATTGATAGTAACATATCGTATTTTGGTGGAATTTCTGGAGCTACGATATCCATCACCATACTCTTTGGTGGGATTTGATCTAGGGTGATACATAAATCCTTAATTAGCCCTATACATTTGACCTTTCTAGAGTCAAAAGAATGCAAATCCTTGTAGGGTCTCGTGACATCAAGTCCCAATTTTTCCATCACAGCTTTGGGCATCAAGTTGTGAGAGGCACCTGAATCCAGTATAGCGTTTTGTAAGATCGAGTCATGGATATTAAGGCTGATGTAGAAAGGGGCAAAGAAGCTGTTGTCGGTTTGACCATCAACTTTAGGGCCGAACATAAGCTTTGGTTGATCATCAACAAGATTTATTGTGTCCGAGTAATTTTTTAATCCAACATTCAAGGCCTTCATACCTATCTCTGATTTGATTCTTAAAGCTTTAATAACCCGAGACCTGTAAGCATTCTTTCTCATCAACTCGGAAAGGGGAATGTGAATCTTCAGTTTAGCTAGTTCCCCTTCAAGGTTGAAACTAGTGGAAAATTTGCTTAGGCTCTGCACTTTTGGTTTATCCATCAGAGTCTTATGGGAAGAAACACTTGGTTGACTAGTTGACGAAACCTTAGTTTGATTTGATCTTTGTAAAATTTCGAGATTTCATTTTGCAGGAGATTCAACATTATTCCTCTCAGGGACTTTCTTGGGAGAGGTTTCTGAGGTTTTCTTGGTCTCAATTATTCTCTTCGTTTTGGTAGCCTTCTTTGTTTCAATGGCCTTCTTTGGAGGGTTTTCATTCACCTTTTTTATTCTCAGGTTTTACTGCCTATGCACCTCCATTATAACATTTTCAAAGGACTGCTGTTCTGTTTCTTTTTCTTCCTCATTTACCTCTGTTCGTGAAAGGAGAAAAAGCTCGTTCTCTTCCTGAGTAAGAAAAATGGATTCATCGTCGTGAACACCCATGAGGTTTATATGAGTGTCATCAAAATCCTCTATTACCTCCTTCCCATAATTAGTGTAATTCTACTAGAGGGGTGGTCTGATCTGCTGATCAGGCCCCCTCTATTCTCTTTGATCTCTAGGATCTCTCTTCCTGATTTGGGGTGGATTTCTTCTGAAGTTCGGGTTTCGAATTTGAGGAGTAGCTTGGTTTTCCCTGGGTGGGTTTCTGTCAGCTATAGTAAGTCTCTCCATCATTCTCTCCATAGCTCTGGCTAGAGAATCTAGTTTGGCATATGATGAGGAAGTGGAAGGCTCTTCCTTGATGGTGACCCTCCTTTCTTTTCTCTGCGTGGCTCTTTTGGCTAAAATATTTTCTTCCACACTATCGACACTTTTCTGCATGTCTTCTAGAGTAACAAAATTTCTTTCCCTTAGATGATATGACATGTTAGCATCAAATCCATCGGGGAATTTTATTAATGCCAAACCTTGAGGTGGTTTAATATCATCTGGAATTGCACTGTACAGATTGTTGAAACGAGTGCAGTAATCCTGCACTATCTCTTCTTGGTTCCTTATGATATTCTCATATTCTGACAAGATCCGGAGAGTATTTTTCTTTACCTCCCATCTGTCTAGAAAAATTTGATGAAAAGAAACAATGTCAGTTATGGAAGCAACACGTAAGGTTTTGAACCACTTTTTGACTTCTCCAGTCAGACTCTGTGCAAACAGTCTCATCTTCACATCAGCCTCATCAACTTTATAAAAATCAAAATAATCATTCATTTTGTCAACATGTTACTGTGCATTCAGAGGACCAGTACCATCAAACTGAGGAAGTCTAGTTTGATATTCCTGGGGCATGGGATGTAGAGGAGCGGCTAACACCAATGAAGCACATCTTGCTACCATGACTGGTGGAGGAGGTTGGAAAACAACCTGTGTCATTGGAGGGGAGGTGACAGAGGCTATGGAAAATGAAGGGCTGGGAGGAACAAAGTAATCTGGTTTAGGCTTAACAAAAGCTGCAACAATAGTCAAGGTATAAAGTTCGACTGACTGTTGGAAGTGAGCTTTGTATAAGGCTTGATCAAGATTTGCTACTAGGTATTCTAGCTTGTCAAATTTCTGAAGAAATCTTTGATCAATGTCTGCCCTGGGAGATATTATTTCAGGGGTTCTTGGTTGTATGATGGTTTGATGTAATATTGTTTCACTTACAAAGATGGTGGATTTTGTTCTAAAAAGGCTTTGTTCAAAAGATATGTCAAACTCAAGATCTTGAAGGGCAGCCAACTTCTCTGGAAGAGAAGGGGACCGATGAAGAGGACTGTGACTCTCAGAACCCTCTGCAACATTTTTCTTTCTAAGTATTTTTTCGGGATTGTCTATTGCTGTTGCAGGTTCTAGATCCGGATGAGATCTAGTGAAAACTCTTTTAGGAGCCATAATTTTTAATTTTTAATTTTTATTTTTAGAAATTTTCAACTAATTATATACAAACTTTAACAACCTCTGAACATTATCTCTTTATAAGTTAAGATTTTGTGATTAGTTCATAAATAAAGTTTTCTTTGTTTAGGGAAAAGAAATCGTGGGATGGAAAGTTTGTTCAGCTCCCCAGTATGATCGCAACTATGTTAACGCTCTATAAATTCCCAGAGGTTGTCGCTATGTAGAAGAAATTTACCAGAGGTAACTTTATCCAACCACTTCGAAACTGGGATCTAGCCCTGCCAATTTCAGAGAGGGATCTCTCTGTAAGATTTAACTTTGTTCCAGGTTTTAGATTGTAGGCTATTTAAATAAATAGACTGTGTTGTTTGTTTTATAAAAATGGTTGAAATATTGCTTACGTATCCATTGGGCTATGGGGTCTGTTTTATAAAGTTTGAGACCAAAGAACAAATTTTAAAATATGTTTTCACAGGGAAGGATAACGCAACTATTAGATCCTTTAGAATAAAATGATGGGTAACATAAAATATGAGAAAATCAATTATAACAAAGAAGCATTTAAGAATTTCTTTATCATAACGTCAAAAGATATACATTTAGATCTTTAAAAGCCAGAAACAGAGTATACAAAGATAAATTCTGCAACTTCAACTTCTTTTAAATGATCATATATAGAAAACATAAAATGATTATGAAGATAGAAAAACCATTCAACGAAGAGGAGAAAACATCACCAATAATTAACACGCAGGAATCCTGTGAAACATCCCTTTTATTACTGATAGATCTATTGAGAAAAATTACAGTTCTTACAACTTGCTTGGGTGTAAATATCAACCCTCAGTACTTCAAAATTTGAAGTGTATATAGAAAATATTACAATCAATCCTGTCATTAATGATCAAGACGTGGAAAAATCTAAGGCTAACTAACTAGATAACATAATACAATATTGTAGGAACTGATTTTGATCTGTTAGATTCTCCATGCTGATTTTGGGGAAGATGGTTGGCGAATCATCAACCTGACTTTGATTGTTCTACATGCTAACTTGTACATCTATCTCATCTTCTACTCCATCAATTCACACAGCTCTTCCCATCTTTGCTGATTGGGAATGGTGACCTTTAGTAGCCTGCAGTACACTTCATCCATTTTTGTGTATTTTGCGAAAGTTGGCTTGATGATGAAGATATGCTTGATTTCATGCTGGATGCTAAGGTCCAGTTGCAACGTCTCTAAAAATTATTTACCTGTTATGCTACCCCGGATTCCTGAAAACTTAGATCTTTCCTTTTCTACCATGATGATCCTTTGCTTGTGATCAGAGAGTGTCATCAACTTGTCATTCAGAACCATTAAATCGAGAAGACCTTTCTTTTGCAAAACATCAATCTTGCCAAAACATTACTGAACTCCGACATCCATGTTCTAGGATTTCTCCTCCAATTGCAGCATCCGTCCTCTTTTGGTCAGAACCCTCTTGACCTCGAGGATAGTCTCTGTCCTATCCTCAATCTTCAATTTTTCCAGTTCTTATTTAGTTTTCGAATTAAGAAACATGATGATTCCATTTGCTTCTGTGGGAATTTCTCCCAGCTCTCCCATTATCCTGTTAATAGCTTGCCTGCTCCTCGATACCAGTTCATGTTGTTCAAACATGATTTGCACCATAGGCAAGATTTCATTTATAGACTTGGAGATATCCATCCAAATGGTCTCTTTGGCTTCTACTAGTGTTTTGCCCACAACTATTTGCTTTTGCAGCTGCTGTATTTCCTTCTTAAGTTTCTCTGATTTGTGTCTCTCTATATTGTAACTGGCTTGGAAAGGAGATTTTAGCTTCTAGAGATTCTCTATCTCCTATTCCAATATTTTGATTTCCGTTCCTTATAAAGTCATCTTCTCCATTGATGTTGCTAAAGCTTCAACTGTCCCTGGGACTATCATTGGGGAAGCTGATGGAAGTTCTTCAGTGGTGGTTGCTAATGCTGTCACTATGCTAACTCCTTTGAGGGGAAATACACTCAAAGGGATGACCTCCATAGGCTTTGTCTGTTATTTTTCCTTTACTAGTTTTTCCAGCTCTGCTTCCATCTCTTTGATCTGTGCATTCTTCTCCATGATAAATTTTAGCATCTCCTCTTTTTGACCCTCTGTCTTTGCCATCTCTTTGGTTTGTGAGTCTTCAATAGCTGATAGTTTTAATTTCTTCCTCAAAGATGCTATGTCATTGTTCTTTTTCTTAAGTAGTTCTTCAGCTACTTTCACGTTTGAGGGGTCATACCCAATTTAAAGTACCAACTCTTCCAAAGACTTGATCCCGTTATCTTTTGCAAAAGATGACACCTTTTTAAGATTTAGTTGATTCTAAACATTGTTCAGAGAAACTTGTAATTTTGCAGCAGTTGTGGAAGCATTGGCCAATGTTGAGAAAACCATTTCTCCAATCTGTCTATGCAAATCCATCTGATCAGTTGGGTGTACCTTCTTGGCATTGAATTCCAGTGTTGAACTTTTGTAATCAATGATTTTGTTTGGATGAGGCACCTGTGCCTGTAAGAATGCCATGTGCATTCTCCCTCTTTCCTTATCAAAGGAAGAGAGAAACCTATGCTGTGATGTGGAGGTTTTCTTCGAGAACTGAGCATAGGTGCTGCTGGTCAACATCTCATTCTTCTTTTTTATCAAATCATATTTCTCAAATATACTCAGTTTTGCAGACTCTTGTGATGGTTGGGTGATCAAAATGTTATCAGTCTGCTTCTTTGAGGAAGAGGTAGACACCATTTGCTAGCTGCTGGAGAAAGGTGATGAATGCTCTCCCTTGACTACTATGGTAGAATGGGTCTCTTCCTCTCCAGACCTGCTAGTTGTGTGACTGATTTTATGCCTTTCCGTGTAAACCTGGAACTCTTCCGATTACACTTCAGTGAGTGAAGGTGAGACATCCTTCCCGAGTCTTTTCTCCTTGGGTACTTGTGGCATAGTGGTTTGTGAGATGACGGTTGGAGGGGGCTGCGGTTTCATGTCTTCTAGAGTGTTGACCTCCCACTCTGTTTGATTCATATATTTCTCGATCTCAGGTTTGGGCACATGAGCATATGGGGAACTTTTATTCCTTGATCTCATCTCTGCAATAATCCCACATGGATCATAATGCCAAGGGGAACTGATACCAAACTTCATTTCCTTTAGTATCTTGTTTGCCTCTTCCCCGAAAGCTTGACTGTTACAGATAAAGGATCCTATTTTCCCTTTAATTCTCAAATGTTGTTTCTTCTTCAAAGATACAAAATGTATGTCATTTGAATTGATCATTTTCCTGATGTATTCCAAGGAAAATATCCTTACAGGTACATATCTTGGAAGTTTATAAAGAGCCATCTCACATCCATAAATTCTGATTTCCATGTGATTCTGATACAGATACCAGTCTCCATTCTTGGAGAGGTCCAAGAGGTGTATAATCCTTTATATATCCTCATTTATCCTCGGTTCTTGTCTAACATTGAGCATGCTTACCACTGGGTGGTAAAATTGATCAATGAATTGCTTGAAATTAAACTCTGTGGAGTTTTGTCTCAGTAGTGAAGTCCAAGAGGTGACAGGTTGTGGTTTGTCATCCTGGTCCAATTTTTGCATGGGAAACAAGAACTTATCTGCTTGAAAGAACATGAACATGTAAGCCAATATTGAAGAATACCGAAATATGCCCTCTGTGGGAAATCTTAAAAGTTGCTCATGTATGTTCTCGGCTAGGAAACTGTTGTAGTCAAACTGAGTGGTTGCTTTCTCTTTGGCAGAAAAGGTGGACAAGAAACCTAGGATTGGTTCATCCACCCATTCATCTGAGTAATATCTGAGTAGACAACACAAGGACGAAATGAATTGGTTTCCTTTCTCTAAAAACATGGAAGAATGGTAAGGGGGGTTCTTCTTGGGGAATTGGGTATTCTGTGGGAGGAGGAACTTGAAAATCTGTGCTCTCTGGGGAAAAGACAAATTTTGGTACATTTCAGTTATAATTTCAAGGTTGAAAGGAGAGGGAGATTCGGCTCTGGGGATTTTCATCATCTGGTCAATGGCCTCGGGTGTGATAGTGAAAAGGGCTCTCCAGACAAGGAAAAAATGGATCTTTGATCGGGGAGATAATGCGCCTGGAATTTGAGGGAAAATTCGGGAAAATGGTGAATTTGGGGAAAGAGATACAGTGGGAGATTGGACTCCCAAAGTCCAATCCCATCACTTTGATCCAGTAAGGTGTCCCTGAACCATGAATGCAATTTGGCAAAATCGAATTCACATCTGGTCTATGAGATCATGTAGTCTTTGTCAGCTAATGGAATCCGGTCAAGGTCGACAAGAGGCAGGAGGAATGGATTTTCCTCGACCTCTGATTTCTTAGACTTTGGCACCATCAACTCAACTAGTACCTGCAAACTGAAACAAAAAATATTAGTGGGTGATTGACTATATCTCGGTTACTGGCTGACAATGGCAGGTGAAACGAGCTTTTGGTATGCGGAGAAAATGTGAACAGTGCGATAATGGTGGAAACATGATTAAATTTGGGCGAATGGGTATTCGTTGGGCGTGGGGAATAGGTCATCAAGATAACAGATATGTTAGCCTGTATTAATTGGCCAATAAATAACTGGGTATGAGGTGGAAAACAAAGGACGGGTGACGGGTGTGCTAGGATGATGTGAAAGGTGGTGATTGGAGGGAAGGTGAAAAAGGGATTTGATGTATGACGGGTAAGTGGGGAGAATATGCCGACGAAGTGATGGGACAAGGATTGTAAGGGGAGGTAGTGGAGTGTGACATCACGAGACGACGGGGTAGTGGAGTGTGATGTCATGAGGCGACGGTGGTATAGGAAAGATGGTATAGTGGTATGTCAGAGGGGGGGAGGCGGTAGGCAGTAAATGGTTTAGAGAGAGGGGGGTCTGACGTAACGGATTTGTGCCACATTAGGATGGGGCCCACTAGGAAAAACCACCATATTAGACCCCCCCCACCGTTAAAGGTAGAATGGTTGGGGGGGTTTAGAATTTCTTGTCGGCTGTAGATTTGAGCACTGCATGCTCAACCATTGATCTCAATGCACCCTTTAATCATGGAGAGCGCAACATATTAATTTTCAAAAACTTAGGATAGCTTGTATTTTGTGGGTTTTAGCACCATTCCTTCTTATCTTGGTCACCAAGGGGTTAAAAAAATCATTCGTAGGTCAAAACAAAGAATCTCGACCATCATTAGGCTTATTTTATTGAAATAAAAACAACTAACCTAGGTTCTATCCTACCTACCTAACACATTTATCCCATATTAGATTGTTGGCCTGATAATTTACTCTACCCTGGGGCTATTTGATCAAGTTTATATAGTTTGATCAAATTTATTCACTAACTAACCTATCTACTTGGCTAAGATTAAACAGTTTAGCCAAGCCTTATTCACTAATCCTATCAACATAAATTCAAAAAGACTAGACCACGATTAAACTGTATGGATGAAGTCATTATTATTGCATGGGGCATTATCCTTTTTTCTTTTATTCCCTCTTTTATTTCTTTATTTTTCTTTCATTTTCTCTTCATTTTCTTTTCTTTCTTTTTTCTTTTTCTTTTTCTCTTGTTTTTCTTTTTTCTTTCTTCTGGAAATAATTTTCAAAAATGAAATATTATTTACAACCAAATCACAGCAAGAGTGAAAATTTTCCAGTCACCAGTTGATCCTATGAATCATAGGGTTATAACATCCCGTTTATATATCTTGCAAGTCTGAAGAACCTAATCCTCATCTCTCTTTCCCCCCCTTCTTTGATTTTATATCTCATGATGATTAGTTCTTAAAACCCCTTTATCGTCATCTCGAAGGAGCTAGAAGACCACTACACATCTTTGAGAAGCCTCTCTATAATCTCCAAGTTTCATCCCCTAGATTATCAATGGCTGCTATCGGAGGTGGTGCCAGAGGTTGCAGAGGTGGAGGAGGGTTGGGTGCTGGAGGAGGAGGAGGAGGCGGTCAAGAACCACCTCCACCTTCTAGAATTTTTGCTAAAGTAGCTTCTAGGTATTCTCCTTTAGTCCTCCCAGTTCCCCTCCACGATCTACCCAAAAACTATATGAAAAGATTGCCGAAGTTAATAGGAGAGGGAGACTTAATGGCCAAAGAACAAATAAATTTTTTCGATCAATTTGCTGATATCCTTGGCGTTGAGCATGAGGATGTTTATTCAAGACTCTTGGTTCAAACATTCAAAGGACAGGTGAGAACCTGGTTCCGAGGGCTATCGACAAGTTCTATAAGAACATACAATGAGTTAGAAAATTCGTTTCTCAGACAATCGGGAGAGATGAAATATCACCTTTATTATTTAACCAAGTTCGAAGCTTTAAGAAAGAAAAATTCAGAAACAGTTCTCGAATTCACTCATAGATTTAATAAACTATATAGAAAAATTCCAGTTGAGGTTAAACCTTCACAACCTATAGCAAAGGTGACTTTCACAAGGGATTTTGAGCCCGACTTTGCCTTACTATTGAGGGAAAGGAGATCTGTTGACCTCACAAGAATGCAGGACGATGCTATAGAAATAGAGTCAAATATGATGGTATCGGGAAAGTTAAAATCTAAAATCAAAATAGGAAATAAAGAAACCAGATGATTCAGAGAACAAGAAGGACCTTTTGGATCTAAAAGGTCTGCGAAAGACAAAATGGATGACATGGAAAAAATAATCAAAGAATTATCTAATAAAATCTCGAAAATGGAACTGGATCAATCTAAAACAGATAAGGTTGTTAGAAAAGATTTCAGGAGGAATCCTAATCCTCAAATACAACAAAGACCAATAAAAAATGAAGATCAAAAGATTCAGACCCCCTTTAAAAATGAAAATTTTATAGGAGGAGATGATATGCGAAACTTTGAGGAATTAGAGGAAGATATGAATAATCTTGGCGATGATTGTCGAGAACCTTATTTGACGAGGCAATATTATGAAAGGTATTTAAACGCAAAATACTGGTCTAATAATGATGATAGCATAAATATCGCAAAATATTCTTCTTATCAAGGAATCGCTGACAATATAATGGCCGAGCTTCAACAAAAGTATAATTTAAGGCCTAGAGTTAGAAATATCACAATTTCCCAACCGAAGAAAATAATATCGAGAAGTAAAGAGAATGAGGAAGCTCAACCAATAGCTGAAATACAGACTACCAAAACAAAAGCAACTGAAATATAGACTACCAAAGAAAAAGTAGCTAAAACACAGAATACCAAAACAAAGGCAACTGAAACACAGACTGTCGAGACAAAATCAACTAAAATGAAAGAAACACAAACTAATAAATTAGAAAAAAGGGAGATGGAAGCCCCGATTAGAGAATCCAAAAAGGAAACATGAAGTTTTAGTTTAGAGAACAAGATTAACAAAATCAAGATCCATGTGCCCCTGGTTGAATTGGCAAAAAACCCTACATATAGAAAACAAATTGCTAAAATAATAAATTTTACTGATGCCAAAAGCCACGCAGATGTTAGAAATTTAGAAGATGATAAACCAACTATAATGTTTGGTCCACATTTTTAGAATGCTAGAGATTTTGTCGCTCCTTTCTACATTACACTGACTGTGCATGATCATCTGCTCCATAACTGCATGTTGGATTCTGGATCCTCCCATAATGTGAGGCCCAAATCTATTATGGATAGAGTTCTCGAAATTACCAGACCATACAAAGATCTATATTCTTTTGATTCGTGAAAAGTTAAATGTGTGGGTATGATTAAAGATTTAGTGGTTAATATTGCACAGATTCTTGTAAAAAGTGTTATGATGGATGTGGTTGTTTCTGATATCCCTCCAAAGTATGACATGCTATTGTCCAATTCTTGGGGTGCCAAATTTGGAGGATCCCTTCAACTCAACATGAAATATGCTGCAATCCCGATCTTCGGCAACAATTCACCCACCTGTATAGAGAAACAAGGTTGGCATATACAGTAAGTGATCCGATGAATCTGAATAATTATCCTATTTATGTTGCAGATCAGGATTTAGGAAACTGTATATTATCGATCGATGATGATTTAGATGAATGTATAGAAGAAAATTGTACAAAAAAAAAAAAAACAGAAAAGACAAATAAAAATGTAAATAGTACTGGAGTTTGGAAAATGTATTTCGATGGTGCTTCATCTTGTGAAGGAGCAGGAGTTGGAGTGTTGTTTGTGGCACCTAGAGATGAGTTTATTATCCCTTTCTCTTACAGATTACAATGGGACATCAATTACACCAATAATGTATGTGGATACGAAGCCCTGTTCTTGGGATTAGAGGCTGGCAGAAAGTTGAAGATTGAAAACCTAGTAGTTTATGGTGATGCAAAATTAATTATAAAGCAGGTAAAGCAGTAGTATCAGGACAAACACTCGAGGTTAAGGTCTTATATAAATTGTTTCTAGGATCTGATTGAATTTTTTTTCTCATCGTTTAATATTCATCACATCGCAAGAACAAAAAATCAACAGGCAGATTCATTGGCCAAAGCATCTGCAACGTTTGTACCTCCTACTATTCTCAAACTGAAGTATCACATAGAAATGAGGCACAAACCCTCGATACCAAACAATAACATTGGCAGGTCTTCGAAGATGACGAAAAAATCAGACAATTCCTAGAAATGGTGGATGGATTTTTCGAAACGCATATTGATTAGGAAAATCAAAATGACCCTGCTTGGATAATGCAAAAATGTGAGGATCCTCAGGAGTTCCGAGATAAGATCGCTAATCATCGCATGTTGGTGCTGAAAAATAATTAGATCCCTAAAGGTTTAATTCCTTTGGAAATATTATTTGATCATGATGATATTCCATTGAAGTCTACTTTGCAGCCTCAGCCTGAAGAGGCTGAAGATTGTAATATAAGCACCAAAGAAACTCCTAAGCTGGTAAAAATATCTAAATACCTTCCCCCTGAAATAAAAAGAAAATATGTTGAGTTAATCAAGCAATACAAAGATGTTTTCGCCTAGTCCTATGATGAATTAAGAACTTATGATACCATCGTAATCAAACAAAAAATTCCCCTAAAGAAGGGTGTTAAACTGTTCAAGCAGAAGCTTAGAAAGATAAATCCCATACTACTGCTTGTAATAGAAAAGGAGGTAAAGAATCTCCTAGATGATAAAATAATTTTTCCACTCAGATACTTTGAGTGGGTGTCCAACCTGGTCCTGGAAAGAAAGAAAAATGACGAAATCAGACTGTGTGTAGATTTCAGAAATTTAAACAAATCATCCCTCAAAGATAATTATCCATTACCCAAGATGGACCACATGTTGGAAAAAGTGGTTGGGGAAAATAGAATGTCCATGATTGACGGATTCTCAGGCTATAATCAAATTGCAGTCCACGAGGATGATAAGGAAAAAACTGCGTTCACCACCCCATGGGGTACCTTCATGTATGACAAAATACCATTCGGACTGATGAACGCAGGAGCCACGTTCCAACGAGCTATGGATATTGCCTTTGTTGGTGAAAGAGATAAGTTTGTAGTGATTTATCTTGATGATATAACAATATTTTCTAAATCTGATGTAGAGCACTCAGTGCACCTCAAACAAACATTTGAGAAATGTTGAAAATTCAGTTTGTCTCCCCAAGAAATCTCATTTTTCTATGCAAGAAGGTAAACTCTTGGGACACATAGTATCTAGAGATGGAATTAAAATTGACCCGAAAAGGGTTGAAGCTATAGATACAATAAATATTCCTATGAATAGAAAAGAGATTCAATCATTTTTAGGAAAAAATAATTTTTTAAGAAGATTTATCCCAAACTTCGTTGAAATTGTAAAATTGATTACAGATATGCTCAAGAATGAAATCGAGGTTAAATGGACAATCGAAGCCAAAACGTCATTCAAATGTATCAAGAGAGTTATAGGTGAAGCACCAGTGCTAGCTAGCCCAGATTATATGAAGGAATTATTGATATTCTCATTTGCCTCCGAACACACTATCGCGACCGTGCTCTTACAAAAGAACGATGAAGGTTTTGAGTAGCCAATAGAATTCTTTAGTAAAAGTCTCATAGATGCTGAACTAAGATATGATATACTAGAAAAGAAAGCATATGCAATGGTGAAATATCTCAAAGCTTTCAGAACTTATGTGCTCCATTCTAAGGTAATCCCCTACATACCATCCAACACTGTCAAAGGCATATTTGCTCAACCAGATAGTGATGGAAAAAGAGGCAGATGGTTGGCCAAGATTAAAGAATTTGACCTAGAAGTAAAACTGACCAAACTGGTCAAAGGTCAAGGTTTGGATAAATTACTAGCCAAATCAAATTTTTGGGAACTTGGGATAAATTATTTACAATCCTATGAAGAACTTCTAGATATCAAAGAGTTCGATGACCAGATACCTACGACTCAAATACAGAAGAAATTCTCTTCTTCGGCTTGGTATAAAGACATAGTTTCCTACCTTCTCACTCTGCAGTGGCTGAGTGGTATGACTCCTTCCAAAGCTAGAACATTGAAGTTGCACGTAGTAAAATATTGTATCATGGACAATCAACTATATTGGAAGGATCCTCTGGGTTTCTTATTAAGCTGTCTAGTAGAAGCCGAAACGAAGAGGGTAATAAATGAATTCCATGAAGGAGTGTGTGGAGGGAATCATGCATGGAGAGCAACGACATATAAAATCCTGAGAGCTGGATATTATTGGTGGAAACTATTTACTGATGTGAACTCTAAAGTCAGAGCCTGTAACTCTTGTCAACTATTTTCAGGCAAGCAAAAGATTCCCGCACTACCTTTGGTCCCAGTTAAAACATAAGCTCTTTTTCAAAAATGGGGTCTAGATTTCATTGGTGAAATACATCTACATTCGAGTGCACAAAATAAGTGGATTTTGAGCGCTACTGAATATTCCGACACAAAGCGCAACAGATACAGTGGTGATCGATTTCTTGGAAGAAAATAATGGGTAGAGGCTATTCCAACATGAAGCGCAACAGATACAATGGTGATCAGTTTCTTTGAAGAAAACATTTTATCGAGGTTTGGCTGTCCTCGAAAGATAGTTACTGATAATGCCCAATCTTTCAAGTCCATGGCTTTGGTAATTTTCTGTTAGAAATACAATATTGTACTAGGGCATTCCATAGCTTATTATCCTTAGGGAAATAGGTTAGTCAAATCCTCGAACAAGAGTCTAATCACCATAATTAAAAAAGTGCTGGCTAAAAATAAGAAATACTAGCATGTACATTTTAAATACGCTTTGTGGGATAATCAGATAGGCACTAAGAGATCAATCAAAATGTCCCCTTTTCAAATGGTATACAGTACCGATTTTGTTCTCCCCATCAATTTGGCTCTGCCCGTAATGAATCTCTAGCAAGATGCCAAGGAAGAGATAAATCACGTCACTAAGAGAACAAATAAATTGATTGAAATCCAACAAAATAGGGCCGAAGTAGATGAGAAGCTCCAGAAATATCAAGATAACATGAAATCCCTGTTTGACCAAAAATCTAAAGATAGGGAATTCCTTCCCAGTGACCTGGTTTTAAAGTGGGATGCTAGGAAGGAAGACTCAGGAAAACATGGAAAATTATACCATATCTGGTGTGGACCCTTCAAGATCACAACTTCCGAAGGGAAGAATTCATTTTTGTTGGAAAATCTGGATGGGAAAATCCTTAACGCCCCTATCAACGGGCGTTACCTGAAGCATTTTGTGCAATGAATGGTTTCCAAACTCTCATTGTATATACTAGTTTGATTTCTTTACTTTGATTCACAATTTTTCATTTCTTTGGTAAGTTTCTACTTTCACTGTAAATATAGACACGTTTGTTGTTTTAAAAAAGGAAAACAGGGAAAAAAAACCCCAGCTAATAGTTACTATTTCTTTTGAGAAGTATCTAACAGCTCTCATGTTTATTTTTATCGCAGGATACTAGATGATAGTCGAAATATCAGAAAAGAATTTTAGAATAGAGATATGCTCCCAAAATAGGTGATAAATAAATAATCGACTTAGTTGAAAATATGAAGAAATTTTCAGGTATGAGCTTCTAAAACCTACTGAACCAAGTTGAAGTTTTCAGAGGGATTTAGCTAAATCTGAAAGAAGTGTCATTCATAGAAATATTGTCACCTAATCAACGATAAGAGGAATATTATAATTATAGAATAATATTAAAGGTTTCCTCTGATGTTTAATAAATAAAATAAAAAATTTAAATTAAATGAAATTTAAATAAAAATGAAATACAAATCAAAGATCTTAAAGAAATATGAGAATCACTGAAAAGCTTATGCAAGATTGAACCTATTCGCAACAGAGTTGTCGAACTCTTAATTTTCTAGTTTGTCCATCTTAAAGCTTCTGTTCCCTTTGGTTCTCATCTCCTCCCTTGGTCTCCACAGAGAGAAAATTTCGCCCCAACTATGAAAACTCATAAACATGTCTCAAAGCAATGTTAGGCGAATATTTATATGCACCTCTCGATTTAACTGGAAGAAAGTATGTATAGGTTAATATTGACTACTTTATCCTCTCTAACAGATTCAAACTAATCGATTTCACTCAAGGCAATCCCCTGAAAAGTAAAAATTCCCTGTGAAAAAATTCCTTGTAGGCGAAGGTGTCTTGAAGGTTGGAAGGAAAATAACCCAGAGTAATCAAAGTGAGTTAACAGAACTTTGTTGCTAATTTATAAACACATATCATCCCTGGTATGGTGACATACAAATTGATTGCCCCCACTTCATGCTTATATATATATATGGTGAAAGGAAATTCATCGAAATGATTGCCCCTATCTAGTTCAAAAAAGAGACGATGAAAGGAAATTCTTTAAATGATTGCCCTCATCTTGAGCATTTAAATGCAAGATTACAAAATGAAGTGGTGAAAGGATATTCAATTTGGGAATTAAATAACTTCACTGGGGTACCGAACAGGCTCGTTGGCAGTGAAGAAATGCTTACAATACTTGCAAGGCTGTTATACATGTATTATAATGTACTATGGTAGTTAGTATTCCTCTCAACAAGATTTACATTCTAAGCCAACTAAGGACTCCCAAATTAAATCATTAAAATCAATTTTCCTTGACACGAATAAGATCGAACAGAGCCTGATAGATAAGTTAAGGTTGTTTTGATTATCTTGAACAAATCTGAATACAGTTTTAGGGGAGAAAAATTTCAAATGGCCTATGTGTTTTGAAGGTTTTCTAAGTTACAGGTGAAACCCTTTTCTCAGTGCAATCCTTCTCTAAAAAATTTCCACAAAATGCAATAATGACTTCATTTACCCAATAAAGGCACTTGGTATACTGTTCTTCGTGACTCGCAGGGAGACACGATCCCTAGATGGATCCTATGTTGAAAAACATATATTTTTCTAAACTTAAGACTTAGATAAGTTTCATTCTTGTTTATATAAGGACAAAGACACACTTGAATATCACCGTTGATGAAGTCTTCTGTTGAATCCAACGATTTGAAATCCTTAAAAGTTATGGAGCCACCCACTCGTTAAAAGGTCAAATCACCAACGACTATCTTTGAAATGTCTGGTTTCAGGGCTTCACGATACTAACAGTCCAACATATAGGAACTCCAAAGTCACGATATAAAAAGTTGTGAAACTATCTTAAGTTAAAACGGGTTAATTAAACGATTAAAAATGATTAATGATATTTAAACCTTATCGCAATTTCACATTTCAGGGATCCTGCCTCGAACGAAAACCAAGGTCCCGATACTGGAAATCGTGAAACCATTGAAGTTAATCATGATTATTTAAAAGGTTAAAAGTGATTAATATTAATTAATCAATCACGATTTCGTGATTCAGAGAACATAACTCGAACTAGTATAGAATATCCCGAGACCCGAAACCCCAAAATATTTGAGGTTAATCATGATTAATTAAAAGGGTTTAACGTAATTAAACTTAATTAATCACGTCGCGATTTCACATTTTGTAAGTTATAGCTCAGGCTATTATAAGATCTCCCGAGAGATGAAGCACCAAAATTTACTTAATAATAACTATGATTAACCGATGCTTAAACAAAGATTATCTCTTTATTAATACATCGCTTAATGATGACTTGAATAGATTCAAATTTCGTATGTGCTTTTCCTGAGCATGAACCACCAAAAATTATTGACCATTAATAATACCTTTATGACAATCATTCCAAATAAGATTTTGAGCCACCTCTTGAATATGATTCATTAAAGAAAGTAAATACTCTGTCAGTGAAGGTATTGGTTGATCGATGCGATTAAAGGAAAAGAAATGCTAATTTGAATTTCATTATGTTTTTTACTGAGTTGTAAGTTTTTCCAGCTGAAGGATTTTTATTCCTTTCCTGTGGCAGATAATAGAGTTTGAAGGCTTGATACCATGGCTCCACGAAAATCACCTAAAGCTACTGGTGAAAGTTCGAGCTAGAACACAGATGTTCTCTCTGACACCTCGCTTAGAAGCATAGACAACATCAAATCCTGGACATAAGTATTCAACATATTACAATATGAATTGGTAAATCCCGAATGATTCAAGTGATAAGGAGAAGGAGGAAATATCTACCAAATACAAATTGTTGCTCAGTCAGAGCTACAGAAGATAGTGACAAGGCCTAAGCTCTTGCTCTATAACGATATGATCGGTTGGGTGTTGGACCACGTAGATATCCCAACTAGAACTATTTTCAATTTGCAAAAGGTCACAATTGGGTCTTTCAGGCCGGAGCATCTATAGGCGATGTCCAAATTGTCTCCGGTATCCAATTTCATTTATAATGCAACTTTCCTAGTAGATTTCAATAAGAAGGAATGCGACCAATACTAAGAAAACCTTCCCGATTTAATCAAAGACTGCTATTCTTGCCCCGAGAAGTTCAGAGTGGAATCCCATGGTATATACCCAGTTTCCACACTAGAACCCCACATAATGTGCATAGCAATGATGATGTGTAGGCTCTATGGGAAGGAAAACACAAATCATTTCTTTTTAGAGTGGGTACCTATTATACACACAGTAGCAGAAGGGTACTCTTTTGACTAGGAAAAGATATTGTTGG
Organism: Picea mariana; assembly: GCA_032191745.1. Classification (NCBI taxonomy): domain Eukaryota; kingdom Viridiplantae; phylum Streptophyta; class Pinopsida; order Pinales; family Pinaceae; genus Picea; species Picea mariana. Next base: position 44,916 of record JASDQU010436695.1, read on the forward strand.
ACAGTTTGGTTCAAGAGATTACAAAATATCAGTCGCTGAGGGCCAAGGTGCAACCGACCCAATTTTCCATGTCGACTTATATTATGGACGCCGTCTATCTCATGATGCCTTTTCCACTAATGGACTAGAGCTGGAATCCAAATAGTTCCAAACCCATACATATATACCATTCGAAGTTTTGGGAAGAAAAGGAAAAATAATTCTTTTATGAGATCTGCAACTGGGTAGTGGTGCCAATGCACACTGCCATATATCGCTACGTGCCTCCCAGAATCTCCGACAAAATTGTGAATAACCTGGGAAAAATAGAAGACTGGTATATCGAGGAACACTTCTCCTATATTAGGGTTTTTGGTTGTTTAGTTCCTACATATGCTCTGCCACAATTTTTACCAGACTGACTAGTGTGTCAAGAGGTCACACGACAAACTGTGCTCGGTGGGATTAGCAAGAAGCTCAAAACGATACAGAAAAAGGTATGGCCCTCTTTTCCCTTGCATATTGGTACATTTTCCCTATTGGATTTTGATCACTCTAAAGTAGAGGTCGCGGCTTTGGAAGAAATGAATATGGTCAACATTGGATTCAAAAAGCACGACCCGCAGAAGGTCATGGGTAACCACATGGCCAACTGCAATTTGAAAAGGTACGAACACAAAGATTCCCCTCAAGACAAGATTTTCTGAGGAGCGAGATCCTATCCAGAGGTCTTGAGTCGTGTTTGGGCCTTGTCACCTGATAAAATGATTGATTTTTATGAATTTCAGAGGCACTGAAGAAGTAGCTTTCCTAAAGTGTTACAAGGAGGAACCCTGATGTCTACAAATACACAACAAACAGAGACCCGAAGCTCAGAAGCAGTAAGCTCTAGTGAACAAGAAATCCAGGGAAGTTTGGAGAAGACTGAGGTATCAACTTAGAAAAAATATATCCCATCGACAAATATATCAAGTTACCAAGACAAATATCAAGAAGAGACACTGATAAAGAAGGGAGAAGAAGGACCACTGATTTCACTAGATAAATCAACTACAAATGCGGCCAGGAAACAGTCATCCACCAAAATCGGTATCCCCATCCAGTTCATCACACCATTGCAATTCACCAGATGAGATACAAATGCAGAGGTAATATTCATAGAGGATCTCACACCCATTTCGGTTGAAGAATTGCCTCCCAATTTCTTTTTCAACAAGAACAGAAAGGTTGTGGTGAAGAGAGAAATGCACCTAAAGGAAGGTTCAGTTGTCAAAAGACACAGGGTGCTAATTGATGGAGAAGACTTAGAGGAGGTAGAATTTGCTGAAGAAGTAGTAGGCTCATTGGGGGATTTTTCAATAGCTAACCAATTTTTCAGTCGGACTTTTAAAATAACAACTGAAGCAGAAAGATCTGCAAATAAGCCAATTACAAAATCAAATGAAGACTATAGAAAAGAATGTCTGGAACGAGGTCAACAAGGAATTCTAGAATATTAGAGCCAGTGACAAATAGGAAATCCAACAACTCAAATCTAGCCTCGAAGATATGCACAGGAATATACAAGCGAGCCAGGGACGGGCCACCCAATAGGATGAGTTGGTAAGGTAACTGCAAGCCAAGGTAAGGTCTACCGAAAATATGATTGCAGATATAACAGTGTTCCAATCTTAGGCTTTGGAAGTGCGAAAGGAACTGGAAGTAGCACAAGAAATCCTTCTATCTAAGGTTGAAACTGTACAAGATCATTTTCAGGTGATAGATCAAATATTAAATAACATTTTTTTAAGAGAGAGAGAAGCTATTTCTGCCCGAACTACCTTCCAAGAAGCAATTGTGTCGTCAACAAAATAAGGAGTAGCTATGACTTCTAGGTTGTCCGTTTAGGAATAGACCATAGGTGATATAACACTAAAAGCTTGGGAATATAGCACATATGAAAGAAGAAAAATGGCTAAGGAAGTGAAGGAGTTTTGTGAAGAGGCTTTCCACTCACTCAACAAAGAATCATTAGGCCTTGATAAAGAATATAGCTATGGAGTACTGGGACATATTAACATAACAAGACAAATATGGAAGAGGCTTAGGCCGAAATCTCATAGATAAAACATGTTGATATTATTCAGTTAAATAGATGGCTAGTGAAGCCTAATCTGCTATTACAGTCTATAGTTTCAGTATATAGACAAATGGAAGAAAGATTGCCTCAATTGGAAAATAAATTATATATTTTTTAGGCTAATAATTTAACAGAGCCTTCCAGGCTGGTGGCACAATTTGTGAGCATATGTATTAAATGTATTGAGCAAGGAAAAGGTAGCAGCGTTGGAAACAAATGAGATGACTTGTGTGCGTTATCCATTTTGGAGCTGGGGAACTAGAGAGAAAAATGCCTCTGCCAACATAATGAGGAGACCTGCAGAAAAGATGCAAGTGAAGCATTTCGCATTTTACATTTTTTAATTTTTACTATTTTAGAAATAAGGGGAATTCCAACCATTTAAGGTTGAGAATATTTTTTATAAATATAACTTTCTAAGGCTAAGCACATGCGGCTTCTTTCCGTATTGTAACTGAGAAAACTCATTTTTTGTGAGTACTAATACAAGTGCAGACAGGGATTCCAAATTTTGTAATGTTTGAGTTATGTGCCCTCTTTGTGTTTCATATCTTCTGTTCTCTTTAAGTCATTCCTAAACAAATGAATGATTACAATTTAGTACAAAAACTACTGTGATTACGTTTCATTAGTATTTAATTAGCAAGAAGTTTTTCCTCTGTATTTGCTATTAGTAAATACAAGACCTGTCTGTTATTTGGATTACTAAATCTTATATTCTTTCAAGAGTGCATTCTACATTTGGCCCTCTGATCCCAAAGTCCATAGAAATCATAGTCCAAAGTATATCCCGATCTAAAGTCCCAAGTTTTAAGTATGTCCAGATCCAAAGTGCAAGTTACTGTTGATATGAAAGACTGTTTTACGATCTTAAGGTCAACCTCAGGAGGATATGAATCCTCCTACATTTTTAGGGAGGTGGTACTCCTCTTTTTCTTATAAACAAAGTTAAAACAAAATATGAGAAAGAACAAACTTTGTAAAAAATAATATTCACATTCAAAATAATACCCGAGATTGGGACCAGGTATTTTTAAAAGAAAACCATATATATACAATATTCACAATGTAGATAAACCAAATGAGTATGATAAATGAGAAGTTGACATTTCCATCACAACATTCATCAAGATGATAAACAATGTCCCCAATAAAGAGATCATAAAGATGGATCACATAAATAAGAGAACTCAAAATGATCATTTCATTAGGAACCACAAATATTATGATGAATAAAACATTTGGAAACTCAAGCTTCAGGTCAAAGTCTTTGAGAATACAATAATGTAGTATCCCAAGTAGTTCTATCGAAGTCTAAATTTTTTTGTCAGTCTTTAAATACAAAGTAAATTTATTTAAAGAAAAAGTATGTGTTCACCCTTCAAAGAGGACTGGGATTGGTTTCCGCAAACCATAAAATAAAAAATACTTGAAGATAAGAGAAAAAACAAGTAAGCGTCCACCTGGTTTTCACAGGATACTGATAAATATAAGGCAATATGACAAATGATTGTAGAAGAAAACCAACAAAAGAGGGGGAACACAGTTGCTTCTTGAATCACTGTTATGGAAATTTCTAGTCACCTTTCACTTGTTTGTAGAAATTTATTTTAAAGGTGCATGTTGTGGTTGAGGTGGCATAACCGCTACAACTGCTTCTTGATTTTCCGGTTCGGTAATTCTAATTAATTCTTTTTTCAACCATTCCTCAATATACTCCTTTAAAAGTGCTACGGTAATTTCATATTTAGTTTTAATTTCAAATAATTGGTTTTCAAATTCCCTTAGATCCATCTCTGATTGATGCAACGTGTCGTCAACTTCATCATTCTTGTTGATATACCGAAATAACCATTTTTCAACTTCCTCTTCAGAAAATTCTATAGTTTCAATAAATTCATTTTCCCAAAAACATTTTAATGCATCAAGTTGTCCCATTAAAGATTCTTTTGATAAGGTCATGGCCGTATACATCAATAAATTGGGACCATTAAGTTCCTTTGTAAGATCCACAAGTTTAAGAAACAAAACACTCTTTTTATTTCTCAAGACATTAGTTTCATTTATCATTTCTTTTAATTCTTTTATTCTTCTTAGCCAACATGCATTGACCTGCTTCATCCGGTAAGTCAAAGAAATTTTTTGTTCTTTTTTTTGAGCTTCACTTAAGCTCGATACTTTAGCTGAAAATGTATTCACAACTTCTCTAAAATATCCTTCATCATTTTCCAAGTCCTTTTGCAAGGATTCCTTAAAATTGTGTATTATGGATGAAAAGCTTGCAATACTTTGGGAAAGCTCCCAAATTTCTTGGATTATATCAATTCTCTTTTGTATAGCATCACCAACATATTTTCTTATAACATGGAATAAGATTGATGAGTCTTTATATATATTTTTTCTTTCCAAGGCATCTTCTAACACAAGTATAGGTTGGATTGAATTCGAAGGTTCAAGAAACAATGGTCTTCGTATCAAGGCAATTTCTAACTCTTTTATCCTCTTTTTCAACTCTGAATTTTCTTTTTCCATGTTATCAATAGATTGTTTCAAAGCTTCTCCGGTTTCCCCGTGGAATTCTGCAAATTTTGATGGTGCGACTCCATCAAGGTCAATTGAAGATTTCCATTTTTCTGGTGACCTTTTATTTTTAGTATTGACTTTTTCCAATAAAAATTTATTAGTCTCATGATTGTAGGCCACATGGTGAAAAGTAACAGATTCCTTCTCAAATATTTCAGGATCCTGGGTAATCACGACATCAATAATTTCTCTAGTTTCTAGTAGTATCTGCGTAGACCAATTAGCTTGTTCAATGAGATCATCTATATCCATTACATGTGGACTTTCTTGGGTTTCAGGTATGCTTAACCTTGCTGCTGATGTACTCCTTTTTCTTTTAATAGAAGTATATGCAACATAAGATTTTTCAAGATTTTTTCTAGGCGAGTCTTTATCACCACCATCATCTGACCCTCTAACTGATGCTCTTCTTGTTTCCATTCTGCTGGTTATATTCTTTGTTCTTGATGAAGTACTCCTTTGGGATGTTGTTGGTGATTTAGGGTTTTGATTCATCACTTCCCTACCATGTTGTGCATGACCTTCATTTGTTCTATTTATTTCTTCAGTGTCATTTGAAACTTGGTATGTCACAATTTCATGGAGATATATATTATCTCCACCACTCTCTTTAAAATGTTCAACTTTAGTGAAATGTGAAGAGTACCTTACCAATTCCAGATGTGCAATACATTTTTTATCTGGGTCAAAACCATCAAAAAATTTATCTTCCTTTAAGCCCAACTATTCATGATGTCTTGCAAACTCGTCAAGGTGGGTTATCTGCTTCACAACAAGTTCCCCCATTTTCCATGGAAAGTGTATGAATTGTTTTTTTCTCTTATCATAGAAGAAATGGGCCCAAGTCTTGTATTGTTTGCAAATTTCCTTGGCAAAGAGTTTTTTTGATACATAGAATGATAAAAGAAAAGGCTTCTCCTCCCTACCAAACAATCTAATAACAATAAATTCTTCAGACATTTCATAACCTCTTTTCCCAGAGAGAAAGATAGTTGCTTCTAGGGATAGTTTTGATGTACTATGACCAAAATCAACTTTTTAAATTTTGAAATGAAGTTATTATGAACTCGATAAAAGTTGTATTGAGATTTATCTCTGTACAAGATCAAATACCATCCATAAACTGGCTCCAACTTAAAATCAACATGTTTTTCTCTTGGAAGGTCTTCAAACACATGACCATAAGTGATGGCAAAAATGAGGTAAGAAGTCATATTAAACTTTTGAGTTTTTTTAAGATTATTCAATTGGAAATAAATTTCATTTGAAATGAGATAACCCCAATCAATAATGTCTTTTTCATGCAAAACATAATGCATGGTGTATATAACATTTCTTGATATAAACACAACATATTCCAGACCAAGAATGCGGGTTAATAACCATGCAAATTCTTTGTACTGGTATTTTAAGGAAGTTACCTCAATCCTGGAAGCATCGGGGTTACTCTTTGGGTCCTCCAAATAATTGCTTAGAAACCTATCTCCTCCTTTACGTTGCTTCATAAATTCGTTAGCCTCTTCATTTTTGAATCACATGGTAGGTGTAGGGAGTCATAACATTTTGGAGAATGATGAAGGATCTAGAGAGATGGGTTGATTTCCTTGCAATTGAATTATTATCTTTTCAGAGATGAACTTATTTTTGCACCATTGAGAAATCTCTTTGAAGTCTTTCACTCTCAGAACATAACCTATTAATGACATTCCTAAGGTGAAAATTAAGTTCGTTTTCTTCTCGGCTAGAGAAAGAGTCTTGTAGTAATTGTATTCTCTGGATCAATGGAACTCTTGATCCTTACGCTTGAGTGTGTTTAGTGCATTTCTAAAATATAGTTTCTTTTTCTTACTTGACATTTTTTCTTCTTTTGACAAAAGGTGGCGCTACTATTGATACTTACAACTTGGAATATTTGATAATATTCAATTTCGCCACATATTGTCCTGATAACTCAATCAATCATAAATATTTCTTTTAATATTTTCAGCTTACATGCGATTTGGATTTATTTCAAGCTTTAATGAATGTTTCATGAATTTAATAGCGACATTATGTTTACACTAGTTGTTGGTTGTGGAGCCTGATTATGTTCCTGATTCATAGGTCTTGTTTCAGTCGTGTTTGAACCCCATTACTTGATGGGGGGTGTGGGGGGGATCCCCCCACACTTCTCTTTCCAAGAGGGGTCCGAGGAGGGACGAGAAATTTTGGAGCCCCCTTTGGAGGGGGATTCGGGGGAAGCGCCCCCGAAGAGAAATTTTGGGAAAAATTGCCTTGTAAAATATTGTAATTTCGTAGTCAATTTGGACTGTTCATTATAAGGTCGCATATCGTACGACAAAATTTATGTTAGGTATTTTTCCCCTATAAGGAAAACCTATTTTATATACGAGGGGATTTTATTGCGGCTATGTGAGCGAGTGAATATTGTATTCTGAGAGAGGATACCATGAGAGAAAGAAGAGGAAGTTACAACGAGTATGTGGTAGGTTGTATCCCTTCATTTGTTGGATAATAATAAAGGAAGGACTTGGAAATTTCTCTGGTGGACATAGCCCACACTAGGTGAAACATGTATATCTATGTCTCTATTGTATTATGTATATTATGTGTTTTATTTCCACATTTGTTTTATTTTATTGCTCTGCGATCCTGTTTTTCTAACACTAGTGGAATATGATGTGGTGGGGACAATAAATTTGATGGGAAGTGGTGATGTGATGTGATGGAGGATGAAAAATGTTAAGTATGAGAGTGAAAAATGAGGAATGGGAAGTGAAAATTGTATAAAACAGAAATGAGGACTTGCGAACTTGTGGACGTGGATATGAGGAAGGGTAAGGAGGTCCATATCGAGATTGAAAATATGGTTAAGTATCGAAAAAGGTTGTTTTGAGGATCAAATAAGTAAAAGGTGTGTTTTGGAGAATGCGGACTTGTGGACCTAGGGATTAGAAAAAGGTTATCGTGTAGTGAATAGCTCCACATCCACTTTTTATGAAAATTTACTAAGTGTTTAAAAAGTGACTTTGGACGACTTCAGACCTGCGAACTTGGGGACTCAAGGAAAAATATTAATGGGCGGTATGTAGCTTCGCATCCGCATTTCAACAAAATGAATAAGTATAAAAAGGTGAAAGTGCATTGTGGAAGACACGAAGGTAAAAGGTGCAAAATGTTTAATGCACGAATGCAAATCTGCGGACCTACAAACATGTGGACTCAAGAATTTTTCTACCCCCACTCCTCATTAATTTAAAATTGTCTAAGTGTTGGAAAAGTTTTGATATGAAATAAAAAGAAAATAAAGGAAAAAAAAACAAAAGAAAAGTTAAGGAAAATCCTATGGGTGGTTAAATGAAAACACTAAGCTGATCACGAATGTGGATCAACAATTACTAACTCCCATATTTTTACCAAAATTCATCCAAAGAAAAATCACTTCCCAAAATTATCATCCTGCTATGGCTATTACATATTCCATTCAATCTTCAGGGTAGTTTATAACACGAACTCATGCAAAACCATACACTATTAACATGTAATTACATTTAAACATATAATTAAACTTTGTATCCATGTGCCGAGAAATTTCAATTAAAATTTCATGTTGGAAGTAGATCACATAACATCCATCATTAATAACATAAGAATAACCATTCATAATATTTACATACACATAGGTACACATGTCCAAAATTTGAAGTGCTAATGTTAATAGTAATCCATATATAATAAGCGAATGAAGATACAATTAGGTCATAAGTAATTCTAGGCCTAGGTGAAAATGGGTTGTTACACTCTAACTTGATGCATTTCTAATATAAATATTAATATAGATAGATTTTATTTTTTGGGGGCGGGACGACTAAAACAACTAAGCCTATATTAAAAAGGTGTTGTAGCTATATTTCTCAACGTAGAAATACAAAAATAGAAAGTGTTTCATATGCATCCAATTCACAGATTATGAAAAATATAAAAGAGCTTGCAACTAATGCTATAATATTAATCTTTCCAAAGGAACTACACTCAACCTTGTTGTTATAGATTCTATTAAACTAACCTACAAGAAAAAAATATTTTCAATACATACTAATAACCTAGAATTAAGCAAAGTCGTGTCCACTATGGGCCTTATTCTGATCCTCCTAAAGGTGATTGATCTCCTCATCCATAGGTTCCATCTCCACTTCTCTAATATCTTGATGGATTGTTTGTTCTTCTTTTCATTCCTCCAGTGTTGAACCCCACAAACATTCTTTGTGGAGCAACCTTAAAATAAAATTTCTTACTAGTCCTATCACTATATGTTGTCATCTGTTGCACTCTACCTGTAAATGTTTTTAATTTTTCTCTTTTAATGGATCACTAATTCCAGAATTTTGGAATACCCTAGACTTTGATTCTCCTCCCGAGCATTTACTCTATTTACTAAATTGGTTAATGTGGAATGGTTGTATGAAAGGAATCTCTCTTGCCTCCTCAAAACACATCAAATATCCATAACCCTACAAAAATCACATTGACCCGGATGATTTTTTTCTTCCATGTTTATTATATTCCAAGTTAGTACAAATATGATAGATATTAGTCGATCCCAATGGTCTATTCCCCATTATCTTGCTCACATTTCTCAATAGTATTGGCTACCAATAACCAAAACAAAACTCAAGATGATGATTTTTCCAAATTGCTCAAATACAAAAAAAAATCCCACCAACATCTGCCACACTAAATGTTGGAGGCATATAGTTCTACTCCACAATCACAATGAATGAGTGTGGATGTCATTTGGTACTTATGGAAGTTAAGACCCATCCTTTCCTCTTGATAACATGTCACCACTTGGATTTGCATGCAACAATTGTATTCAATCCTCTACTTGGCATAATAGACTTTGGAGAATTCATAAACCATATTGCTATGGGATTTGTATTTTTAAAGTATCATCTTTTGTTCTCAAAT
>JASDQU010436695.1:72121-83739 GCA_032191745.1 Picea mariana
ATTATATTCATAATTGTTAAAATGTTCTCGTCAAAAGGGTATTTTTAGATTTTACTTTTAAGTAAAAATTAAGATAGATACATGTTGTAGAAAAACATGTGTTTAAAATATGCAACGTTTTCAGCTTGGTCAACTTCAAAAAATTCTAGAAATTATAATAGTCATCCGTTAAATTCAAAATGATAGTCATAATAAAATAGAGTCTATGTAGATTGTTCCAGTATATTTTGTTTCTTCAAAACATAAGTTTAATAAAAAAAACACAGTTGTAGAAATAAGTAACTCATTATCATTCATTTCGTGTTTAAGAAACATACTGTTAAACAATTGTCAATTTGACATATCAAATCGTGATAAAAAAAAATTGAAAAATAGTCATTAGAAAGCTAACACAATTCTTCACAAGTTTTGTTTTTACTGTAAAGTGAAATTCTAAATAAAAAAAATACTTTTATATGTCGGAAGTTGAATAACTTGTGAAAATACAGTTTTTTTTGTCATAAAACAAGCAAAAGTGTAACCCACCTTCATGATTTCACCCTGGGGCGACTCATAAATTATTGAGGGAAGAAATGGTGTGAAGGATTGGGAATCTTGAATCGACACAAAAAACATTCAATACAGTCAAAATAGGTGTAGAGAGAGTCGTCGGTGTGGCCAAGGACATCTCGTTGAAGCTTTGTGACTGCTACAGAAAGACAAGTTTCATCCTTGTTCCCATGGACGATTTTGAATTTTTGGTGGGACAAGAGTTCATGAGGAAGGAAAAGATAACATCAATTCCTCACATGAAGAGTTTTACCATTTTCTAAGGACAAACTTAATGTTTGATTCCTACCATAAGGAGGAAGGAAGGATGCATGCAAATGTCTTCCTTGTATATGGTTGTTGCAGATAGCCAGAGAAAGCAACCTTGTGGATAAAAAACTTATATGATGTGAGGTGATGGTTGGATAGTCTAATGCAAAGAACGAAAGGAATCTTCTGTTAGTGGAACAGAGGCTAGTTGATGTTGAAGAAATAGTTAGAGATCTGGCTAAGATAGTGGATGGCTTGGCTAATTTATGTTTGGAAGTTAATGAGTGGTGACAAAGATCAGAGGAAGACACATAAATGTATGTTGGATTAGTTGATTGAATAGGATAATAAACCATTTGTAAGCCAAGAGGACATGAGAGAGATGAAACAACCTTGGTGGAAGAGAACCAGGGACAGGGATGATTCTCCCTCTAGTGAACTTGGATGTGGTGAATGGTAGTATGAACCTGAGCTAGAACGACTCGTGGAGGAATGCGAAGGAAAAATTGGTTCGAGTGTACCACTGCTTATGTACATAACTCAAAAGCATGGTGACACTTCACTGATCGTTTTGGGACATATTGGAGATGAGGGAGATGGCTTAGCTAACCACCCCCCTTCACCTTCAAACTAGAATGTGGCATGTTGGCTCATTGTCTCAGTGGGAGGAAGTGAATCCAATGGGGCACCTTGAGGAGGTGCCTTGGTGAAAACGATTGAGAACGCAATGGGTGAATTGATAGATTGGAGGAAATGAAGAGTTGAAAATGTGACAAGTTTGCAAACATAGACATATGTTTGAACGTGAATATGTGAGTTCTTGAGACAAAGGCACGACGATTGGAATAACTACCTAATCAACCAAATTCACAAGGAGATCCAACGCACGAAAGCATGGGAAAACAAATCGAAGTATGGAAGTAACATGAAGTCAAAGGGCGATGACACTTTGTAGACTCATGGAAATTTTTAAGGGGAGTTTACCTTCACGAAAACGATTGAGGATGCAACATTCGTTAAGCGGTGACGAGATTCAAAGATGAGAAGAGACTCCATGGAAATCAACGGATGTTTTAGGGAAAACAAAAACTTGGAGTGAAGGAGCATGTAAGGTCTCCCATGACACCCACCGAGAGCGCGTGCTCCTTGGGTAGATTTGATGATGGAACAAACAAAGAGCACAAGGAAAAAGAGATTTTTGGGGCAAATGAAGAAGTTTGGGTGTGGGCAGGAGCATCTTGGGAACATGGTGGCGACATGTGATGCCAAGGATACACACACCTTACTTTCCTTAGAATAATTGAAAGAGACTTGGGTTGCATTTGGGAAAGGGAGAGGAAACTTGGGAGCATACCTAAGGAGTGGACCTTTTCGCCCTTGGCAACATGGGCACACCAAAGTGATTGGAAAACCCCATCAAAACACCCATGAGGATTTACAATGACTGTCACAATAAGAGTGCACAAAGGCAAGCGGCGCTTTCCCAAGGATGGGGCGCGTTGATCCAAGAGATGAACGATTGATGGGAATGTAGGCTTAAATGGTTGCACCGGGTCCACGTAGGGGTGCGATGGTCGGTTGAGTCTGGGTTAGCAAAGGGGCACGACACACCCAAGAGACATGACGTTTCACACAAGTGACTCTTGGAGACCATATAAGAGTAAGGGCGCACAACCAAAGGATGCATAGAGAATTTTTCTAAGAGATTTGGAGAGCAAGTTTGAGGAAAGTTTGAGGAAATGAACTGAGGTAGAGTTTCCAAGATGGAAGACAAGTAACCAAGAGTTTGATTCTTTGGGAGGTTCTGAGGAAGTTTGATCTAGGTGGATATTGGTTGTCAGCCACCTATTCCAACTAGCTCACATGCAATTTTCATTTTGGCATTTATTTTCCTAGATTTTCGGGTCCTGAAATTTCGGGGTTGTTTTGAGGCCCTAAACAATGTTTTCTGGGATTTCCATAGTCACACTGTAGACAAAGTCAAAGTGTGACATCATAATGAATATTCCTCAGATAGACCTTTCGAATGGGCTATCGTGCGCCTAAAACAAAGATCGTATGCAAAAGTTACGACCCCGAGAAGTTGATGTACCAACTTACCCCAACAGGGCCCACATGAATTTTGGTGCTTCATCTCTTAAGGTTAGGTTTTTGGATGTCTAGGGTTTTGAAATTCATGTTTGACGTAAAAATTCCTTTGGAGCCTCATTATACTCATATTCTTGTGAATGAGCGCAACCGTCACATCTCTTCTTATAGATAATCCACTAAAATTCTAGCAAGCTTGTTTCTGCCTGCATTTTATAGTTTTGACATATTTCTTTATTGAATAGATGTCAATTTTTATTGTATCTCTGTTATTTTTCATTGTATCTCTGTGTAAATAATATAGATTTGTATTTATTTCTTTCTGCTCATAAAATTTGGATCAGTGGTATTAGAGCGATCCTTGGTGTTCTTAGTGCATGTCCTTGACGAGGTCATGATACAAAGAGTTTGGTATCGAGCTTGTTTCTCTTGAGGACAAGAGCTATCACATGCCCAAGATACCTTCCATGGTGGGAGAAAAGAAACACTATGGGATAATATATCCTTTCAATCTGTTTCTCAAGGAAGCCTTTGCGCAAGAGAGGAATGACATGATGGATAGTTTTGCGCAAATCCTTCGACAACTACCAAAAGGCGACACATCTTCCTCAAGTGGAGGCACCGTCCGCTTAAAGGTACAAATCAACTTTGATATTCCTATATTTGAAGGTCAGATAGATGCAAATGTTGTAGACAAATGGTTGAATCTACTAGAAGGGTATTTTTCTATCCATAACTTTTCCAATAGAGAAAAGATTACATTTGTTCTTCTCAAAGTTGTCCCCCATGTCAAATATTGGCGGGATACTTTATGTGAGAAAAAGGAAACAAAGGAACCCTCATTATTTACAGTCACACTCACTTGGGAGTCCTTCAGGGATGCTATTAAGGAACAATACTACCATGTTGGAATTTACAATGACATGTATACGAGATGGAAAACATTGCGGTAGGAAAGGGACCAATCAGTGCCAGAGTTCACAAATATCTTACATACCTTGCGCACCAAGATGGGTGTCAAATATTTTTTGGGTACAAGGTACAAGGGGTTTCCAACAAAAATATTTTTTGGGGTATTTATTAATACATAGTGAAATTAGGGGTACTATTTAATATCCCATGAACACACATACTATTTCACAGTTCCATGTAGTGAAAATCCTATGGAAAACATGATGGCATCTATAAAATCATACTCAACCAACTTTGTGTCCTTAACCTTTTTCTTTATGTCTTGTGTTGGCACGTAGGGGAAGACCCGGGGTTAATCATTCAAATACCAACAAAACCTTTAGATATCGGCCCTTTCAACATCACCTACAGAGCAAGTGAAGTCTCACCCTATGCATCTAGAGGGGTTGCAGGAACCAAAGTTTTGTAGTGATGCGAGGAAGTGAGGCATCATTCAAGTCATTTACTTATGTGTGTAGTTTCCATAACTTAACAATTACTTTCTTATGAAACATAATCTATGCGCAACATTACAACATCATATATGATTCATACTTTCAGCATAAACCAAAAAACAACATATACTGCAAACATAATACAATACACATATTTATGTGGTTCATCTAACTTGGGCTACATCCACAATGAATGGCTTCTTATATTATTCATTAATAGCTTTCTTACATTGTGCATTGCGCTACAAGTTATGCAATAGTAACATCATCCCAAACCTGCCTAGTCATTCTATTGCAGTGCAAGTTCACTCCTCGATCATACTACAAATTTCTTCCTTCGCTCGACTCCCTTACCCAAAAAACATTTGCAGCTTACATGCATCATAACCCTCTCTATTTGCCCTTTTTTCACTATTTCCCCTCTTACATATTTATACATACCAATAGGGCTAAGGCTGTTACAAAAGTGGACAAAGTGTTCCCCAAAAATCGTTACAAAAGTGGACAACATGTCCCCAACCCCCATGGTTTATAACCGTTTTCCGCCTTTTGCGTGCTTCTCCGTCGCACATCCTTTTGTTGCGCTCCTTGGAGTCCTCTTTCGTCGCGCACTCTGGTCCATCTTCTACTTGCCTTCCTCCCTTTGACTTTCTTTTGGAGGAAATCCCAAAACTTATCAAAAATGCTTCTCCAACAAGCTCCCAACACTCACCTGTGGCTTGTCCCGAGCCACTTAGGTCTGTTTCTAGTGCACCATGAAAGAGTCGAAAGTGGCCTTCATTGTTATGGTCTTTTCCTTTACCTTCAGTTCCTTCTACAAAATTTGATCGATTGTTTCATTTGTCACGCGATCCTTCACCTTCTCGACACCTTCTTAAACTTCCTGTTTGATGAGTCCTTGAGTCGTTGTGAGGGTTGATGTCACTCTATATGCTTCTTCTTGCAAAACTTTTATCTTCTATGCGTGGACCTGCTTTTTCACCCTAAGTTGATTCATTTTTGAATACAACTTTTGGTTTTCGTTCATCGCAGTTACCACCTCTATTGGTGGCAATGTGCCCATTCTTGCTTGTAATTTCTGGACATTTCCCTGCATAGTCTGAATCTTCTGAATTATCTCCCATTGGCCCCTATCTTAATTCATTTGTATCCAAACACCCATAGTTTCTATATATAGTTGCGCACACTATACTTCTAGAGTTTTTATGTTGTCAATCATTTTGGTCGTAGTTTGCTTCCTTGTCTCCCTCTCTTCAGGTGGAGTACTTGGTGTAATGCGTGCATCCAGATCCACTATGCATGCGAGGAAGCCCTGAATGGCTTCACTTATCTTAGTGATCTGATCTTCCAGGGCCTCTGCTTTTGGGAGTTCTTGATAGACTCACTTGAATGCCTGTTGCATTCGTTCTACTTTTTGCGCGGCCTCACCGCACTCTTATTTCACTTTGCTATATTCTGTCTCTAAGGCCACATTTTCTATTGTAATCTTTACTAGCTCAGTAGATGTCTTCTCAGCACGCACGTTCAACTCTTGTGTTGCGCTCATTTGTAGCTCCTGCAACACATCCATTAGTAGTTGCGATAGCACTAGATCTATGTGACCTAATGCCCTGCTCCTACATCTTAGTCATGGGGAACTTGACTTCCCTTATCGCTAGCTTAATTATCCTTCATTCATTGACAACTGGCAAGGACTGGGAGATTGTTGGTCTTGCCTCTCCAGTCTTGGTAGTGCTGGTTATTGGTTCTTCCTCTGTCTGTCGACCTGATGCGATGTTTGCGGCTTCTAATAGCTATCATAATTCTTCCACCTGTGCATGCATCTGTTTGTTCATCTCTTCTACACACTTGCAATTGTTGCCATATTATCTTTATCATTATTTTTTTCTTTCACAACAATAGACTTCAAAAAATTCCTTTATATGTTCTATTTCATGATAGAAGTAACATTTCTCATCTTGAAAATGTCACTATTGTTGATAATTTTAATGTCCCTTATTCTTATTTATGCTCATGCCTTCATTGCTTAATGAATATAATGTAGATGTCTCATTCAAAACTAACAAAACATTCTTCTTCCTTGAATAGGTTGAATCATGTTTATTCGAAGGTCGATATGACCTTAGAACCTAATATTCAAAGGTCGATATGACCTTAGAACCTAATATTAAATTAGACATGCATTTAAAAAGAGTAATGATTACATCTTCATGAAAACTTGAGCACAACACGCTACAAATTTTGCTACCAATTCTTCCATGAGAGACCCAAAATGTGTTATATATGCCCCCATTCTTTTAAATTATTGCATTTTATAATTGTTAACTCCTCACTTCCTTCTTTTTAATAAATTTGAACCAACTTGGCCCATGCATTCTTCTAATTATGAAATAGACTTAATTTCTGACAATGTTATCACTTAAATGGTGAATAAAGAAGAAATGCTCCTTTTTGTGTTTTATTTCGAGTGTTTGAGTTCGTTCCTATATGTGCACGTAGTTGACTGTACTTCATTCTCATCCACATTGTGAAATAGTTCAGTTTACTTCATTCTCATCCACATTGTCAAATAGTTCAGTTCTTGTGCAGGCGGAAATCTTGATAGGACAGAGAAGAACTGAACTTTCAAGGTTGGGGTTTTGATGCCATACGAATGCCCCACAAAATCCGATAGCCAAAACCTGGGGAAAAAAGCGGGGAAGAGGCCATCAAGAAAAGGCGGTCGGGTTTTTCATTGTTGGCAGGGTTTGTCATGAGAAAATCTAAGGATATAAGAAGGCACGAAGTTTTGGGAAAGGCTAAGTTCTCTGTTGACCGCTCAGGCTAGCAATAACCAGCTGCCTAGCAATAACCAGCTGCCTTGCTGGGGTAGCTGGTATATATAAGGTTAGTAATATCTATTCTGCTAAGTAGTAGTAAATGTTGTGACAGATGAAATATAAGTTATTAGATTTGAAAGTAATTCAAATTGCTTAGCAGGTTAGATAGTGACCACCGTATATATAATATATAATAGTTGACCATGCAATGTTGCATAGCAAGCTAGTTATTACTCGCCAGGATGTAAAGCACTGTACTTGCAACCCTCTCATTCAAAACCACAAACGTAAAGCACTGTACTTGCGACCCTCTCATTCAAAACCACAAAGGAAGAGCTAGACTTACAAGCATTTACCATTGGCTTGCAGTGTTGAATGAACTTCGAAGATTATTCCCGGCGATGGAAATTTTGTTATACTGTGAAAAGTTTTGTGCGTGATTTGTTTTTTTCTTTTGGTGATGTGCTTGTATTGCAATTTTTTTAAATTCCGAACAAAATTAATACACCATACAGGGCACCAGCACTATATTAATTAATAATGAATCAGTAATGTAGGCACATTACTTGCCCACTTAGATTAAAGATCAACATTTCCATTCTGAATTTTCACAGACTAAAGTACCAGGCATCGAATTGTTGTATCCGATTTTCTGAATCAACAATACTCAGTCATTTTATAAAACTCTCTTTCTAAATATATTTATGGTTTCAGAGAACATTGAAAAATAATTCAAATTGAGAGTTCAGAAATTGTGCAAGCAATTAATACCTTGCTATCATGCTAAAAATAATTAAGAATAATTATAAAATTTATACATAGTTAAATAAATTGTAGTTGAATTGGGTATACTTGAATGGTTGATAATAAAATTTATTATCGTTTTCACTTTGATTTAAATCCCACGTAAAAACTAGCACAGTCATATAATTTATGACTGATAAACACCGAAATACTTAAGATTTTGAAAATATTAACTATAACTTTAAAACGTAATTATAAACTATACATATAATCCTAATGCCAAAACAGTGAAAGAAAACTCTAAATCTAACCCTAGAGTCAAAACAATGAAAAAAAAACAACTAACAAAATATATCCAAACTTTGATCATTACTATTACCGGCATTGTTCTGTTCATGGGATTGTAGGGTTAGGACCAGCATGCTCTGATTGTACGAAGGCATTGTTGTGTTCATGGGATTGTAGGGTTGGGACCAGCGTGCTCTGATTGTACGAACAAGAGGTGGCAGAATCAGTGCCACATAATGTAACATATTGGTCTTCCACCAGATAGGGTTCCTGGGCTGCATAGGTAGAGGAATGACATTCTACGCCTTCGGCGGCTTCAGTTAACACTTTGATCATAGCAGGTCAACTGTAGCAGCAAATTCAAAGTATGCAGAGCCAAAATCAAGTAAATTGAAGTTTGAAAACGAAAACAGTGGTGATTTGCACTTGGAACCAATAATATGTTGACTCGAAATTATATGCATTCCATAACCTCCTCACATATGTAATTTGATGATGAATTTTCAATTGACTGGCCACATAGAAAACATGGAGCATGAGAACACTAATTTTGTGTAAATTGAGGATGATATTTCAATTGACTGGCCACATAGCAAACATGAATTACATGAATTTTGTGTATGAAATGACTAATTTTGTGCATGACATGATCAATTTTGTTTCACTATGAATGGTTGAAATGCAGATTAGTTTGTATATTTTGAGGGTTTCAAGAGTTTTTCAAGGTGGTCAATATAGATTAAAAATACAACTTAAGTAACCAAAAAAAAGATAACCAATAATAAGCACCTGAAAATTTGACATTAGTGGCACCCATTAATCTTTGTATAAACCTTGACAATTAAAGCAGTGTGTAATGGACATTAAAGCAGTGTGTAATGGACATATTTCCATTGAGAAGTCCATGGTGAAGACGGAGACGCAAATCAAGATTGATAGGCACAACGTCCATCAGAATGCGTCGGGCAATGTATGAGGCGTTACATCAATCAATCTGCGCAGTCGTTATTGCAACCGTAAAGAGATTTGCATGTTGGGACTCCTACGGCTCTACAAGAGGTCACAAGTCCTTCATTTTATCTCACAGTTAGAATAATCCTTTTGTCTTTGTTCCCTCTCAAACACGGATGCTGCCACAACCCCAAATTTCTGCTTGAGTCATGCATTCACATGCGAAGGCTCAGCTCGAAGATTATATGTTTTGTTCTTGACCTTTTAAATTTGATATTAGGTCAAGGATACACAGGCTGTCACAACAGTAATTTTTTGTGAGTCTTAAAGTCATGTGCCATGAACTCGAGCAGCTTCAGCTTGTACAGTATTGCCTTCACATCGTAACAATGATATCAGTTGCAGGGGGGGTGAAACGCTCCACGCTCATGCAAAAAATGAAAAGTTTTGGTGGGTGTGTGATCTAATATGAAAGGGGTCGATTGCTGAGGAGAATGAAACACACGGACAGCTGAGTAAATCCATGATAGCAGGGAAAAGTGGTTGGCTTATGTGATACGTGTAATCTCATAATTTAAAAGTGGTAATTTCAAAGATTAATCATTTAAAGTTGTAATCATATGGTGCTACAGTAATTTCTTAATATGATTAGGTAAATGTTAAAAATTAAATAGGTTAACTGATGTATTCAAAAATACAAGAAAGTTATAAAGAATGAATAGCATTCATTGATTTGGAAGGACGACTAAGAATATGCCAGCATCTTCAATTGTTAGTGATCAGATTAGAATTTTAGATTAAAAGGTGATTAATTGTGCCCATCTCCAATAGGTATAGGCCTTTAGGCGTAATTAAAATATAATAATAAAAACTAATTATTTTTCATCGGTTTTCATTTCCAGATTTATCCTTTGATATGTTTTTTCATTGTTTTGACTTTAGGGTTACATTTAGGGTTTTCTTTCACTGTTTTGGCATTAGGATTATATGTATAGTTTACAATTACATTTTAAAGTTATAGTTAATATTTTCAAAATCTTACTTTAACTATTATAGTATTTGGGCGTTTATCACTCATAAATTATATGACTGTGTTAGTTATGTAGAAAGGCATATATCTAGTAATAATGGGTAAAATTAATCACTTTTTAATCTAAAATTCTAATTTGATGGTTAAAAATTAAAAATGCTGGCATATTTTTAGTCGTCCTCCCAAATCATCTTTATAACTTTCTTGTATTTTTAAATGATTAACCTTTGGGATTACCAAGTTTGGATTTCCTCAGTTTTTTTTATTTTCTGACTGTTTTTAGATTTGAATTGAGTGAATCAAATTCAATGCTGCCTTTCCCTCCTTCCTTCGATTCTATCTCCATATCTGCGACCGATTCGATTCGAGCATAACTGCAAGAATCAAGCAGGAGGTCGGAGAGTGGCTGCTAAGGGAAAAGCCCTAATTAAAGATTGAGTCAATCTATATCAAATTCATGTACCTTAATTAAGGTGTTCATGGATTCCTGGTTGAAATCTGGTGAATTTTTATCGATTAAATATAAATTTTGTTTGAGAGACACCCTGATAATTGGATACATAATTAGGTATATGGTTTTACACCTGCTGCGTGCTTATCATATGGTTTTTGATTAACAAATGATC
This sequence comes from Picea mariana, assembly GCA_032191745.1. Taxonomy (NCBI): domain Eukaryota; kingdom Viridiplantae; phylum Streptophyta; class Pinopsida; order Pinales; family Pinaceae; genus Picea; species Picea mariana. Next base: position 82,872 of record JASDQU010436695.1, read on the forward strand.
CAGAGCATAAGTTTCCATGTTTTCAGATTGAGTTTATGAAAGTGTTGTGCAGTGTGAGTTGACATTGAATCTACATCAGTTGTCATGGGCATTTACCACATTCGGGATGGATATGCGTTTGTATGAAGAATTCAGTCTCATTGACATATAATCTACATCAGTTGTCATGGGCATTTACCACATTCGGGATGGATATGCGTTTGTATGAAGAATTCAGTCTCATTGACATATGTTTATAGTTACCACAATAGAAGTGGGTATGTTAGTTGAAGACTTTAGCTCTTGTGACATTAAGTTTGGGTTTGAGTTTGTTAGTAGAATTTAGTTCCTTTACAACAGTGTGTGAGATAAGGATAAGGATAATTTTATGATTTTTTTAAGGTAATAGTAATTGTGTGGAGAAAACTTGTGCAATCTCTCATTCGGAGAATGATAACTAAGATAATCCTTAAATTCTTCATTAAACAATATCAAAAGTGTTGCCAATAAATCATCATTGAAGAGGTCTATAAGACATGATTGTGCAAGAACTTTCAAACAATGTAATGCTACATAATCAGGATTATAAGGAACATTAGAACGATGTAATGTAAAAAATCATTGAGAATATTAAGCATCGTACTTATTCAAATTTCAATTCACAAAGGACTTATTACCAGCATTCAAAATTTTTGTTTTAAAAAACTGCACCTTCAAATAAACCACCATATAGCTGTGTCCGTTTGTCCTGCGTTTGTGCTTTTGTTCCTGGCACAGCCGACTCTTGTATTTTGCACCATCTGTGTACGAGGCTCTACATAGCTTAATTTAATCGAATCGAAGGTGAATGGGAAGCAAACTAACTTCTTTAATTGAATTTTGTGTTGCC
>JASDQU010436696.1:25360-37161 GCA_032191745.1 Picea mariana
GTTACCTACCTTTAGGGGAGATGGATCTGAATATCTTGATCAACATGGGTTCTTATGCGAAGATGTATGGAGTATTAAGAATGTCACCGACAAAGCTATTAAGAGAGCTCAGTTTAGTACTACTTTGAGAGACCGTGCACTGAGCTGGTACATGAAATTTGTCCAAGGAGTTGTAGAGCCTAAACTACTAAACGCCATTAAGATTGTGCTGATTTCTGAATTCAAGAATCCCAATTCGGAGTTACAGTTCATTACAGAGCTGAAATAAATCAAGAAGAGAGTATCTAAACTTGTTTAGGAGTTTGATAAGAGGTTTAAGACCCTAACAAGTCATTTGAGTTTTCAGATTCCAGACGAACAAAATAAAGAATGGTTCATTGCTTCCCTCTTACCACACATCAGAGTCCCTCTTATGAAACAAAAGATCTCTTCGCAAGCTGAGGTGTTGGAGATCACCATGAAAATAGAATCAACCCCTATGGGAGAGTCCAACTCAGGTATAAGTCAAATTTTGAGTCAACTAACTAGCTGATCACTGTAGGTCGAAGATATGAAAAAGGATAAGGGAAAAGATAAAAGAGAAGATATTTGGTGTATCAGATGCAAATCAGAGGGCCATGACAAGGAGCACTGTCCTCTATTCCATGATTACTTGGCTTGAGGAGCTCCGATCCCTTTGATGCAGGTTACTATACCTTGGTGTGAGGTGTGTAGAAATAGACATTTCCATGGTGAATGCTATTACATGAAAAAATATGTCTAGACACCTACCAACCTTTACTACACATTCTGTAAATCTGTGGGGCATGATGAGAAAGATTGTAGGGCTTATGACCTCTTGCATGAAAGATCAAGAGACACATATCGAATTCAAGGAAAATTACAACAAGAAGGAAATACTACGCATTTTAACTCCCCAGGAAGAGGAAACTTCAACCCCCACGGTGGATTCAAAGGAAGAGGACGAGGAGGAGGTATGGGTGAAAGTTGAGGTCAAATAATTTGTTATAACTGTGCACAACCACAACATTTGGCAAGGGAATGAAAGAATCCTTGTACCACTTGAAACTACTACAATGCATTTGAACATGTTATTGAATATTGTCCTGTGCTATTAGCCAAACTTCAGGAGAGACGAGGAGGAAAACCACAAGTATAATTAATCTTAGCAGAACCTCATGGAGTGGATCCTAGAGTCGCTGTTATCACTAGAGGAGGCACTACTACAGGAGGAGACAAGATGACTCTAGCAAAGGCTACAGACAAATCAGGGGTCAGAAGAACCACAAAGAAGACACCTGAGTTTGATCCGAGGAAAGAAAAGCAGATATTTGAAGAGGCAAGAAGAGAATTTAAAGGTAGGGATGATTTTAAGTATGGAAATTTATTTTAAAATGCAGAAACCTTGGAGAATCTTAGTAATCCTTCATATGCCAACTATAAATGTTTGGTGATATTTTTGTAAAAATATTCAAATTTATAAGGATTTTATATAGTTTGTATAAAATTTTGGTGATTTTTAAGGTAAAATAATTTTATCCTATAGAATTTGGGCGAATCATTTTTAGAATAACGAATATTTTTTTGGAAAAACCATGGAAAATTAGCCCATGAGCGAAATTTAGCCCCCTAAAATCATCCCTGTTTGGAGGAGATTAGGTTTCTTCATCAAAGGCACAACCAGAAGTGAGAGAATGTAGGATGCCTCTAGAATTCGATCAGTCTACATCATTAGGAGAAGGAAAAGAGGCAAGCAATCTTGTTAGTTTCTTGTATACGTTCATTGATTTGATTAATGATGAAAGAGCCATACAAGAACTACAACACTTGATCCGACAGTATGAACCAGGAAAGGTAGACCCTCTGTTGAATAAAGGAGTACATCAAGTATCCAAAAAGATAAGGATGAATAAGGAACTACACCTTAATGTTCAGATTGGAGATTATAATATAGATTATGTGGTCCTCGACTTAGGATCAAAAATCAATGTTATGACGAAGTTGACTTGGGTACTGATGGGAAAACCTAAGTTAATTTACTCCCCTATCAGGCTTAGGAGGGATAATCAGTAGGCAGTAAGCTTCTTTGGGAGACTAGAGCATGTCCCTGTGGACATCGATGTAGTAAGAACATTTGTGGACTTCGAGGTGATTGAGATAGTTGATTATAACTATCCTTATCCTACCCTGTTAGGAATTGATTGGGCTTTCAACAATTCCACTGTTGTTGACTTAAATAAAATAAGAATGGAGTTTGAAGGTGATGGCCTTAAGGTCATTACGCCTCTGGATCCTGATGAAGGTCGAAGATACATGGAACCCATCAGAGAAGAAGACCATGCATATGAGCTAGAGAATATATATAAATTGACAACGAGACAACATGATTACATTAACCCTACAACAGATGGGAATTTTAGCTGGCGAAGTGACAACACATGCTCATCGGACTCATAAGAACCACTAGAGAATTGGAAGAACAAAATGTATGAAGTCTCTGTGCGGAGGTGTGCTCGATTGACAAGGGAAGTTTGTTGGATTGGCACAGAAGTAAGCAATCTGCCCACATTTGGTGGTTTAAATCATGTAGAAACATTCTTATCAGATTTTGAAGAATTTGTACTAGTACAACAAAGATTGTTGGCACTGGATGAGTCTTTGAAAGAAACTCCATCAAGATGGTGGGGGACACATAAAGAGAACATAGAGGACTCGATGCAATGTCACACTTTGATGGTAGTGCACTTTTCAGAACAAGTAGAAGGATGCGAAGTTTGATACACAGGTCAAAGTTGTCCAAAGGACCATGTGCGAGGTTGTGAGGAGGCCTTGAGAAGAATTACTCAAGAACAGTGGGTGCATAAGTTCATCAAAAATCTGGATACAATGCTTATCAATTGGTATCTTCAAGCATAATTGTGCCTCACCACTTTAGATTGGTACGGTATGACTCAAAACTTTGTAGCTACATTTTCATTTGAAAGCTAGTACCCTTAAGTAGATCAAGCTCTACAAGTTGTAAGACAAAAAGTCTTTGAGGAGGAACCTAGCCTCTTTGTTGAGCAAGAAGAGGATGAATGGACTAAACCTTTTTAGAAATTGCAAGGATGTTACGATATCGATGTTGATGGAGATGATGCTACTAGGAATGTGAACATCGCAGAAACAAAAGGACAGAGAGATTTATAGGGATCGAGTGTCGAACTACCTTTCATAGGACAACTGATCAAAATCAAGAAAGTTAATATTGGGACATAGCAAGCACCTAAGCTTGCTAATGTTGGAGATTACTGGGATGATTCCACCATTGATAAGATCACAAAAATATTGCATGAATATCAGGACTTGTTCCCAACCAAGTTCACTGATATGAAGGGCATAAAAGGGCCCATGGTAGAGATGAAGATCCTCTTGAAGCCAGATGCCAAGCCAGTTAAGTAGAGACCCTACAGATTTAATCCAAAATATAAGCGGAAATTGAAGATTGAACTAGACAGGATGTTGGAAGTAGGAATCATAGAACCTGTGGAAGAGTTAGAATGGATTATCCTTATGGTGGTTCAAGATAAGAAGACATGAGAGATCAGTATTTGTGTAGATCTTAAGAAGTTGAATGATGCTTTCTTTCATGACCCGTTCCCTACACCGTTTACAGACGAAGTGTTAGATACTGTAGGAGGTCAGGAAGTTTACTCCTTCATAGATGGATTTTCAGGGTATCACTAGATCAACATTTCCAAGGAAGATCACCACAAGACCACATTTGCAACAGAATGGGGATCCTACCAGTACACAGTGAGGCCTTTTGGATTGAAGAATGCACCAACCATATTTTCTAGGGTGGTGTTTGAAGTATTCAAGGAGTTTTTACATAAATGTTTGGAAGCATATTTTGGTGATTGGACTATTTTTAGCTTATCACAAAACCATATTGAATGTTTAAGACTAACGTTGGATAAGTGTAGGTAATGACAGATTGCCCTGAACATGAAGAAAAGAATCTTGTTTTCACCCTTTGGATTATTGCTAGGGCATATTGTGTGTAAGAAGCGGTTGCTGGTAGATCCATCCAATATTTCCATTATTGTTGATCTACCCCTCCTACCTCAATCAAACAACTTCGCACTGCACTGGGACATACTGGATACTATAGAAAGTTCATTAAGGGATATGCACATATTACAACACCTATGGATAAGTTATTAAAGAAGTATTGTCAATTTCAATGGACATCAGAATGTCAGTAGAGCTTGGACACACTGAAATAGAAAATGGTTACTGCACCTATTATGGTCTTCCTAGATTGGAGCAAGGAATTTCATGTGCATGCCAATGCTTCATCTATTGCACTAGGAGAAGTGTTAGCACAACCAGGAGCATGAGATATTGACCATACGTTAGCCTTCTCTACCAGGAAGCTATTTACAACTGAGATAAACTACACTACCACTGAGAGAGAAGGTTTAGCCATGGTGTACGCGCTGCACAAGTTTTGACACTACTTGTTGGGAGGACATTTTAAGATGTTCATTGATCACTATGTGCTGAAATACCTAGTCAACAAGCCAATTTTGGGGGGAAGGATATGCATATTGTTACTGCTATTCTAGGAATATGATTTTGAAATAGTGGTCAAGCCATGGAGAATGAACAAGGGACCTGACCACTTGTCTAGGTTGGAGCATGGAGAGGAACCTAATAGTTTGGAGGATACACTACCAGATGCACAGTTGCTGTCCATTAGAATGGTTGATGATCACTTTGCCAAGATAGTCCAGTTCCTATCAACAAGAATGGCACCTCACGAATATACAATCATTGAGAAAAAACAACTGGTAGTTCGTGTTGCATATTTTTCACTTATAAACTAGACAACTATACAACATGGGACCTAATGAGATCCCGAGGAGATGTGTTATGGAGGCAGAGAGACCACTGATTCTGGAAAAAGCACATGAAGGCACCACAGGATAACACTACGTAGGAAAAGAAATGACGCAAAAGGTTCTGAGAGATGGCCTATGGTGGCCTACTTTACATAAGGATGCTAAATAATACTACAGAGCTTGCGATGTATGCCAAAGAGTTGGGAAACCTTCCAGAAGGGATGAGATGCCTTTAGTACCACAACTAACTTTACAGGAATTTGAGAAATGGGCCATTGACTTTGTGGGACCTATCAACCCACCAGAAAGCACACAGGAGCTAGATACATCATCACTGCGACAGAGTATTTGACCAGATGGACAAAAGAAAGAACGATGAAGGACTGTAGTGCAAATACAATTGCATGATTTATATTTGATGATATCATAACCAGTTTTGGATGCCCGAAGACCCTGATGAGTGATCAAGGTACACTCTTTATTAATAAGACTATCGAAGCTTTGACTCAGGAATTTGAAGTCCACCATCAGAAGAGTACTCCCTACCATCCATAAGCAAATGGGATGGTTGAAGCTTTCAACAAGATCTTGGAGACAAAGCTGACGAATATTTGCAGTGTGAATAAGGATGACTAGGATTTGAGAGTACCAACAGTACTATGGGCCTATAGAACTACTTGCAAGAAGTTGATAATGCAGACTCCCTTTAAGTTGGTTTATGGTCTAGAAGCAGTTGTCCCTATGGAATATTTGGATCCTAGTATTAGAATTACAACATTCAAAGATATGGATTCCACTGAAACTATTCAAGAGAGGCTTGCAAAGTTTGTAGAACTAGAAGAAGACCGATTTATTGTAGGATTCCATCAACAGGTACATAAGGAATGTGAAAAGGCCTACCATGACAGACATATCAAGAAGAAAGCCTTTAAGTAGGGAGATCTGGTATTGATATATGACAACAAGTTCATGAAGCATCTAGGGAAGTTCATAACACATTTTCTTGGGCCATTTGAGGTCGCATATGTTACAGAAGGAGGAGATGCGTAGTTGGATACACTGAATGGAGAGTGGAAGGAAGGTTTAGTGAATGGGATCCAGTTGAAATTGTACTATGACAACCATCTGCCTTGCAGCTCTCAGTAAAAGCAGAAGGAGATGGGTATAGGTACCAGGTGTAGTTGAAACTGGGTACTAGACACAAAAAAGACAATCTGCACAGGGAAAAAAGGGACAGAGAAGAAAGCACAAGCTACCTTGCGTAGTCTGAAGACAAAGAAAAATAGAAGGTTCAGACCTGAAGTGCCTCGGGATGAGTCACATGTAAGTGTTGGGGGCCTGTTGGCCCTTGGTCATGGAAGAAAGAAAAGGTTAAGGAATAAGCACAAAGAGTGAACTGAATGGAAGACAAATCGAAGTAAGATAAAGAAAATCGTTGGACAGGGAGATCGGGGAAGACATATCAACAAGGAATATGGATTGTGGACAACTCAACAAGCAAAAAAATCTACCAATGGGTGCTTTCGAGCACTTCACAGGAAAGAAGGACAAACAGGCTGGTGAAGCCCTAAAAATGCGGGTCAAGTTGACCTAGGGTTTTGGTATTTAGGGTTTTGACACCTATGTTTCAGCCTAAGGTTGTCTGAGAATCATTGTAATGTACAAATAAAAATCAAGAGGACTTGGGATGGGTTTAATTATGTTATGATGGGTGATTTTTGTTATTGTTGAGGGAGAAGTATTATGTTGTGAGAGCAGTCTGTGTTGTAAGATCTTCAGCTGGGTGCGAAGATCAACCCTACAGCTGGGTGCGCAAGGAGGGGAGAGAACAAGAGAGAGAAGGAGAGAGACCTACAAGATAAGAGCACAGATAGAACTATATGTTTTCCTATAATATCAAGAAACACAGTTCTGTGGACGTAGCCCTAGGGAGAGGGTGAACCACAAATATATTTTTGTTTGTGTGATTGATGTTGTGTTATTCTTCTTTCTGTTATACTTTTATTGTATCAATGTGTTAGATCTGAGATATAGTTCACGCAGCAGGCTTAAGGACGATAAAGAATAACCAGGTTGTTGTGTGTTTTTGCCTTAAACCCACCTTGCATTTCCCCTGGTTGTAGACACATGTGTCCTGCAACCCTGTATTGCTACTTCGAGTGAGACTGCATCTGCTTCGTAGGTGTTGTCGAAAGGGCCAATAGTTAGGGCTTGTTGGTACGTTGCTAGAGCTAAACCCTGGGTCTGCCCCTATGCCAACACTGCTGTTTCTCGATGTGATGTGCATGGTGATAAACCGTGACTATAGGAATCTGGTCTTATTGTGCCTAAAATTCATTGACCACCTTAGCTTCTTTATTGTTTTCATTCTATGGATTTGCTTCATTTTCTTCTATAGAGTCTACCTCTGATTCAACTTCAGACTTTGCAATAACCTCTGTTCTTGCTACCATGGGCCCTTCTTTCTTACTAAGAGACACATCCTACAATGTAATTTTCTTTTTCTTATACCATAACTTCAAAAACGTCTTCTGCACATTAATATTAATTTCCCAACTAACTTCATCCAAGGATATCCCAAAACAATACCTACTTCATCCATATCCATAGCATAAAAATTTGAATGCAACACATATTTATCCATTGTAATATTCAAATATTTAAAGATTTGAATATTTTCACCTTCAACCTATGTTCTTTGAATATTCTTTTCAGGAAATTGCAATCTATTAACCAACTGAATATTGATAAAATTTTGTTGGAAACTAGGGTTAATAGAAACAATGACATTTTCTTTATGAATACAACCATGAACTTGTGATATAGATTTCCCACTTGAATATAAACCCTTGGTGCATTATTTATCCTAACTATTGGAACAATACCACTTGTCTAAAAATAATTTTTCATATTCTTTATTTGTAAGTGTGAAAAAATCTTGTCAGAGTTAAGTCCATTCCACCATGCCCTAGCATCATCCCTTAAATTTACCCATAATCCAACTCACTATAAGTAACATGATGAATTTATATTTTTGATATATTATTCAATAATAAGACCATCATCTTTGCTACTAAAAAAAATCTTTCTTGGAATAAATCTACAACAAAAATAGGGTTTAAAAAAATAACTTACGATGAAAAATCACGGTTTTTTTCCAGAAAAAAACCCCTGAAAATTTGTCGAATTTAAAATGTTCATAAATTTACTTCTCGGAGTCCGTTTCAGCTAATTTATGTTTTGAAATTGGGTATTTTTCCGAGAGGAATTAAAATATCCAATTAATTTCTAAAAATTATGAGCAAAACATCTCATATATGAGCCTGGAGTGCGCCACCCCATTTTTTTTCTTTAAAACAATTGGCAAAAATAACCCAAAAAATCTTCTCTTATTTCCCAAGGAAAGAGATCTAATATCAAATGTTGTATGCCAATACTAGATATGAAAATATACTTCATAAATAACCAAGAATAAACCCAAAACATTCACCATAACAATGAACACAAGAAATAGAGAAAACCCTCTAGGTAGGGTAACACCATATATTAATCCTTATAGAAGGATAAAAATCCTGAAGTAATCCTTGTTTGACATTCACACTATTCTTCACCATTTCAATTACATTACTTACACTTCCTTATATATAATTATCTATCTCCTAAGAACATTATAGAGAAGGTATCTTCTAGAAAACCCATTTATTATTTCTAGCTACCCATTTATTATATGTAACTACCATTGTGGGCCTTATTTAATACCATGGTGGATCTATTCCACCTTACATTGAATAGACTCCACTAATAGTATCTAACCCCCATTCTCATTGGGTACCTGCCATATTACCACCCATATTACCTCCCTAGGTATATTACAAAAAAATTATTTTATTGATGTATATTGCTTTGATACAAGTCTTTGAGTTGCATATGATGACTAAGAAAACAAACAAATTAGATTTGCATTGTGGTTAACTGCATAATTTTGTTTCTCATTAAATCTTGATCTTAATTATCACACTTGATAGAAACTTGCTTGTGCATTGATGATATTTTCATTAGCGTGTCATACACATGGTTTTGTTTTGGAATGCATCTTGATTGTGTGGCATTGCCTCTAAATGAGATTTTTTTAGTTCACATATGCTATTGAATGATGAATGGATTGTGCCATTTTAATATTTGACGTGTTTTCATATCCCTATTCATAAGTGTCATGCTTCACTTTTAGAACTAATTTTTTAAGTATGTGATTTATTTTTTGTTAATTTTCAAAAATAGTAAATCATTTAAAAAAATAAATTTCTTAGGCGTCACTCTGGAGGTTCTCACAATACCGTAGTTGAGGCTCTGACAATGTTGAAAGATGAAATTGAGGCTCTATCACTACTACATAAGGGTGTCTATATCTACCACCATGCTCCACCAGTGACATTGGTCTTAAACACCATGCCTCACCAATGACATTGGTCTTCTCCTACTTGCTTCACTATTCTTGGAAACCTTCAAGCATATCCTCTTCATCCATGCATGGAGACCTCTAAGCCTTCATCAACTGGTTTTATCACTATCTACTTGCTACATTGACATGAGGGGCTATGGTGATCATGATTGAACAAAGGGGGAGAAATGCATGAATTTGAACATCTGGTGCAATGCTTCATTGTGATAGGCATATTAATTTGTGATCAATGCAAGTCGCAAGACCCTCGTGATATCGTGATATTGCGACCATTTTCTACTTGACTCCGATAAGGATTTTATACTTAAGTGGCTAGTTTCTTTAATAAAATCTAGTCATTTTTTCTAAGCTATGCTTCTCCTTGTGCTCACTACACCTGAAAAGTTCATTTTTATGTTTGATGATGAGACGGATTTGATGCTATATTAGTGATTCACTTCATACATGTGATATAATCGACTTGTTTTCTATTTTTTGACCGGTCAAGCCCTCTTCCTATCCTCTCCCTATTTCCTATTCAAAGACATGAGAATGAAAACCAAACAAAGCTGAGGCTTACTTGGTGTGATATGCTTACTAGTTGAATATGATGTGATTGTTTGAAGTATTGTGAAGAGATTAAATACTTGAACACTCATGAACAACCAAGCGAGGGCTTGTTCCCATACCATCACTATTAATATCTTCCCATTAACTTATGATTATATATTTATTATAAATTGAACTTGAGATCTCCTGTTGATACTTGACTTTGCTTGGACCCTTCGAAAAATTCAAAACATCTCTCTTACCTTCACTCACATTGCATCCTATTCAATTGGTAAAAGTTTTGTTTTCTTGTAGGCTGGTTGTGAAAGCTTATTCGAGTGATATTTTCTCAGAAGGATGTGTGATTAAGAATGAAAATAGGTCCTCCTTAACTATGTAGTTGTAGACCTTGTTCCACCCCTTTTGACATTGTCTAATTGCCTACCTAAAATCAATAATGAAAACCAACTAGGGTTGATGCTTACCTAGTGTGATATTCTTATTGGTTGGATATGATGTAATCATTTGAAGTGTTGTGAATAGATTGAATAACCAAAATCTCATGAACAATCGAGCCTAGGTATTACTCCATGCACTGCATTACAAAGGTCCCAATAAAGTCAAAAGTTTCACCTAATTTATTTGAAGTTATAGTGTCGAGTGCTTAAGTTGTAGAAAGAATGACATCACTTAAATTGTTGTTATAGGTAGACCCATATAAGTGGGGAATTTTTTTTTGTGAGGCTTTCCCAAGTCAATTGGTTGTGGATCCCCTCACACACAATATTTTCCAAGAAATAAACATATTGGAGTTGAACCAACCATATGAAGGGTCGAATATATTTCTCTATTTGGTAATTCACTCATATAGAAAGCCATAGGTAATTGTTTTATATATCTATACGTATCATTCCCATTTTTCAAGTCACCCAAACAAGAGGTCACTAGCTCAGATGGGGAGTCTATATAATAACTTGGATCTGGGGATATAACATATGAACTTGGAGACAAAGTATTTGAAACTAGAGAATTTAAATCTAGATAAAAAATAACAACTTAACCCAGAGAGGGAGATAGAGAATATGCAACTAACTTCACCTAAACCATATCAAAATGATGTGATGCCCCTAAACTTGGAGATAGAGAAATCGAGATTCAATGATTCCACATTAATTGGAATTGCAATTTTCATATGCGATGGTGTGCCTTTATTGCTGGTTTTCATGCTAATCTTTTGTTGAAAATAACCAAGTGGTGGTGCACCCTGATACACTTGTTTCATGATAAATTTAGTGTAACGGAACAACACTCTCTTTACTCTAAGTGAGTTTCTACATTTTATAATTTCAATTTGACAAGTGTGTACACTTTATTCAAGGCAAGGACTAGCCACTATATGCTATCTCTTTTGTTGTCAAAATGTTTTGACAAAATTCCTATTCACCCATATATTATTCTTATTTTGTAAAGAAAAAATACAATATGGTAAGGAAAATTGAATGGAACATTGCTTGCTATTTTACCTAAGGCAATGGTTTTCCCCTAAATTTATAGGAAAGAAACCTCATCTAATCTAATCTTTTCTATGAATGTGGTAGCAAGTAGCATAGATATACATGGAAGAAGAATATATAATCTATTTGTATTTATTGGCTATAGCCATACAATGCCTCATGCCAAAACTAGGGGCATGATTATCAAATGTCAGCATCAAATTACTAGAGTTCTAGGCTGGACAGTTTCCATTCTCATCTGGGATTCACTAAAATTGATCTAGGTGGATCTCGGTGGCCATCCACCTTTTCCATTGAACCAACATTTTTGAGCATGTAGTTTTTAAAAACCATGATATTCACCCTTTTGATGGGGAATGCAATGTAATGTTATCTCCATTTGTTAATTACATCCACCATGTAATGATTTCATAG